>JANTQF010000201.1:0-63750 GCA_032988165.1 Emmonsiellopsis sp. PD_33
TGTGCATCCGGAGTTGCAGGAGGGGGATAGGTGGACGATGTCGTATAATGTTAATAGTATGGATGGGAAGATTGGGGAGGATGGGGATAATTATCGCGATCCGAGTATTTACAGGCCGAGATTTGTGCCTTGTGGTTTATTGAGATGGTGGAATTCAAAATCAACCACTTGGACATGATGACTTTTAATTTCCACACATGTTTCCATGGTGCTTCTATCATTCCACATGCAGTTAGTGTGTCCACACAGTCAAAGTGTCCCACAAGATTCCAGTATGGATGCAATATAATGGCAACTATTAAGAGTAGAAGAGCTTATTAAGGAATCCAGTAGCTACTTATTATCATCAGTAAATATAATAAGATTTAAATGTAATTTAATGGTGTAGAAAGCTTAAGGTCTTGCATTTAGATGATGTGCAGCTATCTAAGCTCCAACACCTCTCTTGGCCTGCATGCAGCTCCTGAAATGTGATGACTAATCTAGAAAGTTACATACAAAACTCATAGAGATATCCTAGTCCCACTTCTTTGCTCCCAGAGTCCTTTTCAACATAACTGCCACCAAAACCACCTGCAAAACACTCATTAAAACACTCATTAAAATCATCCATAAAACACATGAGATCCACCACTCTATTCATTCTTCTTAGCTTCACCCTCTTCCTTCACATACCTGAGATCAATTCCTATTTACTTCATGGAGATCTCAAACTTCTCAAGCACCAGTAGCTTCATTAAACTGTCTGCTGACATGTCATTCATAAACAGTTGTTTTATGTTGATAATCTTCTTCTCAGCTGCATCTCAAATATGATGGTAGTGAATCTCAATGTGGTGAATGTTCTGTGTAACCTTTTTACCCTGAATAACTGCCAGAGTGCCCATATTATCTGTATACATCAGGACAGTGATATTTGCAGGAGCTAGGCTGAGTTCACCAAGCAGGCTGCAGATCTGAATGACAGTCTTAATCAATTTACTTGCAGTTATGTATTTGACTTTTATTGAGGATAGTGCTACTATTATTTGCTTCACTGAGTGCCAGGCTATTAGGCTGCCTGCAAGCTTAATGATCATGCTGGATATTGACTTCCTATCCTTCTTATTATCAGTGTAGCCATCATTTGATTAATTAAGCTATGTAAGTTCTTGACTGCTATTTATATGATTCAGATCTTTGATAGTTCAAGATAATGAAAATAGAAAAGGCCACATTATATAGGGAAAAATCATAGGAATAACTGAAAACTATCTAATTTCTGAAAGATAAGAAAATGCTGGAAGGATCAAATGAATGTAACCATGAAAGTTGAGTATGATGGATTGATTTGATGATAGCATTGAGGCTGTTAATATAGTAAATATAGTGTGGAATCTCACATACCCCCTCAGTGAATGATAGAGGTATTTGGTGAAAAATCAATGTAGTTTTATGCTTATATCCATCAAGTTGATGAGATAGCAGAATGTCTTGTGAGTGGAATAAGTAAGTAGTTTGGTGAAGCTGTTCACAGGCATCTCTTTTGTTTCTATTCACCTAATTAATATGTAGCATTCTTGGACCTCCTGGTGGAGCCAGTGGTTATGAATGTCAATATGGCAGAGCTTTGTCACTATTCAGGGAGAATCCTCCTGGAGTAACTATATTGCCTGAGTGTTATTATTGTGGATAACCAGTTTGCACTGAAGGTTAAATCCCATTTATTTGAAGAGTCTCCTCCACCAATATACCTTGCAAGCAGTAGCAGATATAGCAAGTAATTTGAATTCAGTGGAAGATATGCTCACAGTCTGTTGTTTGGCAGACTTTCAGTTAATTATACCTCCAAAAAGTGTAAATGCCATCTCATGAGTACTCTACTGAGTAGTAGTATTATCAGCAAATGCCACATCTGTGTGGACACAGAACACTAGTTTGTCATCAGTTGGGGCACTATATTTAATTGCTAGATAGTAGGTTTGATATTCATGAGTAATAAGGTAGTTAATGAGATTACTGTGCTTGAGGCTGAGCTGAACTATGTGGTCTACCAGAACACTCATGACATATATGAGATCAGGTTGAGTGCTAATAGAAGAGTAAATAATGGATCCTATTTTGCATTGATAACTGTGAATCTACTGTAGAGTTAGTAAGCTATCATAAAGAAATATTAATTCAATTGATAGGAGAGTGTGATAGAGTCCATGACATTCAACATTAAATTTCACAGCTATTTTGATCATATAGCTATCCTGGTATAACTAGAGTTTCTTAGTGATATGATCTCAGAGAACTTAAATTCCCAAAAATTATTGAAGTTCTCTTATATCTCTAAGTTCATAGATCTTCATTAACATCTCTGTGAAATTCATAAAGACTGTCTTATTCTTCCTATAATATAAGATGATAATGTCATTAACATAGAAAAACATCATAAGGCCTAGCCCTACAAATAGACACAGTTCTTTGGGTACCTAGGTTAAACCTAGCTTTTTCAAAGTCTTTTTCAATTCCTCATTCCACAGTAGGGGAGATTCAGGAAGTCCATATAGGGCCCTAACCCTATTTTTTGGAGAATTAGATCTGGAATTGAAATTGGGTTCAGAAATTGTGCACTCTGATTCATCAGAGCAGGGATTATCCAAAGTAGGCTTGGCAGGTAGAACATCAAAACTGACCCTATTCCCATTTCAAGGTTCAACCCAATTCTGCCCAGGATTTGACTCAATTCCTCCACCAGAATCAGGTCAGTGATGCCATGGGTGAAGCTGGGTTATGCCTATCCCCACCACATAACTTGTTCTCTTGCTGCAATGCACTTTGCTTTGCCATCCTATTTCCTTCTTTGATGATTGATGAAGCTGAAGTTGCATCTATCCTCATATATAACTAAATTACTTGTTGTGATGCACTTTACTTTGCCATTCTTTCTCTTAGTGTCATTGAGATAGATATTATGTCTATCCTCCATCATAATATCATTACTTTCTGTGATGCAATCTTCTGAGGTCTTGTTGGTGCTCTTTCTCTTCTCATTGCACAGTGAAGTTGCTGTTGGGTCTATCTCTAAATATAATCTGATCTATCACTGTGATGTATCTCATGTTGCTGTCCTTTCTTTTCCCATCACATGATGAAGTTGCTGTTAAGTCTATCCCCAAGTATAACCTAATCTATTACTATGATGCATCTTATATTGCTGTCCTTCCTCTTCTCATTACATTGTGAAGCTAATATTAGATCTATCTCTAAGTATAGCTTAATTTATCACTACAATGCATCTTAAGTTTCCTTCCTTCCTCTTCCCATTGCATTGTGAAGCTGGCATTGTGCCTATCTCACACTACAACCTAGTTGCTTGCTGCAATGCACTTTACTCTATCATTCTTTCTTATAATGAAGCTGGCCTTGCACCTATTCTACACTACAACATCATCTCTTCCTGTGA
Organism: Emmonsiellopsis sp. PD_33; assembly: GCA_032988165.1. NCBI lineage: Eukaryota > Fungi > Ascomycota > Eurotiomycetes > Onygenales > Ajellomycetaceae > Emmonsiellopsis > Emmonsiellopsis sp. PD_33. Next base: position 3,434 of record JANTQF010000201.1, read on the forward strand.
TGTAATCTTCTGTTGCTGCCCTTCCTCTTTGCAACACTTTAGTGAAGCTGGTATTATGCCTATCCTCAAGTATAATCTGATCTATCACTATGATGCACTCTACTAACTGTCTATTACACACTGCAGCCTGATGATAACTTACTGCAATGCATGTTACTCTCCCTTCCTCTCTCCCAGTACAGCTGGTATTCTAATATAATTAATTACTGTAATGTATCTAGTTGTGTCATCTCTTCTCTTTCTACTACTTTATGAAGCTGTCATCTTTATTATCCCCAAGTGGAACTAGATGGATCATCATGATACATCTTATCATATCACCTCTTTCTCTTCTCAATGTGTGAAGCTGGGTTTAAGATCTAACTAATACTGAGTACCCTCTCTTGTCTCTCACAATAGTCTTGCTTTCTCATGAAGCTGCTGTTATGCCTATCCCACACTATTCAAGCCTATATAGAAATGAGATATCTTAGCTGTTTCCTTATAGTTCTCTTTCATTCTATTATCTACCTTTTATCAGCTTTCACAGTAGACTACCTACTGTGCTTTTCTCATTTATTTGAATCTTGATATTAGACTATTTACCTATTGTGTCTTTCAGTATAATAATGCCTTGCAACCTCACTTTTTTCATTGCTCTGCAGCATCATTGAATAATTTACCCTTATCTTCATTCTATCCTCTCCTCATTCATACCATCTATTGTCTATCTTCCTCCTAATATCATTATTTTATCTGTTATCTCTCCATTCTATCCTCCCTTTCTTTCTGACTTCATTCTCTTTTCCAGGGACCATATCTTCTCTCTTGCACCTATTGTGTTGACTCACTACTGCATGTATTACATATAGACTGACTATACCTTTATTTTTTTCTCTTCTAATCATTTCTTCTACTACCATCTTTCTTCTCTAATCAGTTCACTTAGTAATCAATCAGATATGTATTCTCATCAGCTCATTAAATCTTCACTTTCAGCACTCAGCTCAGTCATCATTATTACAGCTTCCACTTTACTTTTCTCTACAATCTGATCTCAGTGGTGATCAACATTGTCAGGCTACTATCATTCTTTTACTTATTAGATAGGGTCTACCACTACCATCTACCTTCTTTATCTAATGTATAGCTTTTTAAAGACAGGAGACTCCTCTTTCATTACTTCCTGATATATCCTACCAATTTACTCCTGTGATCTTTTCTCTCAATAACAACACCCTTTCATCTTTATCTCTCTTTAATAATACCTGGGGAATTAATCCTGTTTACATGCATCAACTTTCTATTAGTTGACACATTGGCAAGAGAGCCTCACAGCTCACCTCTAGCAGTGTATATCCCTTTATTTTGAGCTACCTGATTTCATTGCCATTGACATCCAATTCTCACTAAATTAGAGACTAATAGCTTGTTTTACTATTATAACTTCAGAATTTCCAATGTCTCTTATTATCAGCAACTATTAAACCCTGGCACCAGCTCAATTTATATATAATCCTTATGATCTACTACAGTGCATGCCTCCTGAATGCTTTCTACTCATTCTACAATACCTCCCTGCCTTCAAACTCTACAAACTGTAACTGGTCAGCTATAAATGAAATGAATACATCAAATCATATATCTCTCTTTTTGACTTGTATTATTACTTACCAGACTTTCAAACCCAACTTTCCTCTTGCAACACTGATCTTCAAGCTAAATAATTTCACAATTTTGGTATGTTATTTCCCCTAACTCTCTGTATGTACTTACTAAAAATATAAAATACTCAGCTGACACATTATATAAATACATTATTAACAGACCAACTGAAATCACTTTTATTAGCTCACTTGGCTTCTTTGCTACTGCAGGCCAATACATTGTCAGGACTGATAACAATGTCCATCCTCTTCCTGTCAATTATGATCCTTTAAATGTACACTGGCAAATTCTCATTAGTAAGACAATTAGTGATTTAATACTCCTTTAAGTCTCTTGTCCTTCTGATTCATCTTGCTGTCTCCTTGTCAACTCTTCTGGTATAATGTGTGTTTTTGATAGGTCCAGATCCACCCTCAAGTATGCTCTATTTAATATTTTCTTTTATCTAGCTATACTTATATATTATTACTAATTTAAATCCTAGTAACCTTGTTACCATCCAATCCCTCTCCAAAGTAAAGCAGTTGTCATAGGTGACACCAAACATCCCCTATTTGATAAGACAGAATAAGCTATACCTGTTGTCCATAGACCCCTCTAAGCTCTATACTTATGACATTAATTCTGACCAGCACATCTACACCACACCTATAACTCTGGAACAGGCCAGTCATCTTAGTGATTAGCACTGCTGCAATGCTATTAAAGTCATCCTTCCCAATGAATTTGAATGCCTGATATATTTTAATGCTCCCAAAGCTACCCCTATTACACATAATCCCCCCACACCCCTACATATTAAAGTTGTTGACACTTTGAGTGGAGAGATCTTATAGAAATTTGCACAGCTATGGTCTATTTCCTCCTATATTCAATCTGCACCAAATAAATCATTTCTATATATTGGTTGATCAAATATCAAGCCTTTAACAGTAATTGAAACATTCCTCCCTCAGAGTAATGATACCTTTATGAAACTGCAAACTCATGCTATTTATATACATTATCTTAATGCATGTCATTACTTTATCCTTTCATATCTTAACCTTGCTATTACCTATAGATCCAGCCTTCTGTTCTCCATGGCCTTTCAGGAGTGTTCTGGCCATTCCCAACACTAACATGCTAGAAATAGTGTGGGAACTATCATTGATTGACTCTTTTGTCTTAAATCTCTATAGAATCTAACTAGTATAATATCCCCCACAGCACCTCTGATAACCATGAAGCTTTATAATTAACAGGTGCTTTATATAGTACTTCAACCCTCTCATTTCCCTCAAGAAGCAGTATGCATTTTCTATTTCTAGAGGTATGTCTCCCACTCTCATGTTAGTATCTCTTTCTTATTTAGTTATATTCCCCTTTTTATACCCTCATCTAACTTACTCTTGTATAGTTATTGATTTATAACTCTCAGACAGTCTACTTTTCTTATGCTCTGATGAATTACTACTCTATTCCTACACTACCATGCTAGCCCCTTCAGCTATTACCATATTGTCTTATTCATCTCTGTATTTATTTCTGCATACTTTTATCTGCCAGGTAAGTTTATATTTAATATTTTATTAACCTACATTCCCATTTACTTATGTGTTTTTCTTAGATTTTCCCATATTATTCTATCTCCATGTTTCATTATTACATCATCATTTGCAGGGAAAACATCCCCTCTCAGTCTTATTCCACTGTTTTGATTCATGGCCACTACAATCCCAGCTCCCAGAGTTAGTATTACTAGATAGCTATTTACTTTTTCCTTCTTCTTGTCCCTTCCATATCTTCTTTCTCTTATATTAGGTCTCACTGATTAACATACATCCTGCAGTTAGTATCTCCAGCTTGTCTCCTCCTCTTAATCCTAATCCCCTTTGATCTATCACTCTAATATAATAGCTATTATACTAACTACTTTAAGTTCTAGTTATCATTTCATCTTATCTCCCTCTTTTCCTCTATGTCTGACTGCCACCATGCCTATCTGCAGCATACCCCTGTTAGATCTACCTCTCTAACTTCTCCAGCCAATCATATAATATAATTTACATATTGGATCTATAGCTTCATATTATTATTTCCCACACATGACATTCTTTTCAGCAGCAGGCTGCTATGCTACCTAGGTAGCTCCAGATGGAGTTTACTAGAGGATTCTTAATGAGAATTCTTATAACTAGCCACATAAGCTTAATATCTCAATCTACTGCCCCTCTACCTATACTATTAAGATTAACTCTGCTGGTATACTGTGCATCATTTCTACTGACTCTGAGCCTCAGTATGTTTTGTTTACCATATTGCAGTTTTTTTTGCCATCCCTATTACTAGCTAACTATTAGGACTACCCTAGTATTCATATTCAATCCCTGGATGGAGCAGAATTGTGGTCTCTATTTATCAGGGATTACCCATACTTTATTAGCAACAAAAAACTCTATACCTGCTACAATTAACCCCCTACAATGTCAGCCTATGATCTCATATCTGGTACTTAAATATACAGATAAATAGCTACTGATGATGAGGTTTCTGCCTTCCATCTTCCTAATACCTGCATTCCAATTGAGATTATCCTTCCCAATCATTCAGAGTGCCTGGTTTATTCACACACTTGTGGCTTATTAGACTTAGATAATGCTTATTTTCACTATGGATGCCTTAAGATCATTGACACATCCAATGGCAAGATTGTTAATGAAATCTCCCATATCTGATCTGAGAATGGGTACTTAAAACCCACTTCTAAGAGTAGATTTGCAGCCATTTCTCACTCTCATCAATATAAAGACATGGTGTTGATTGAGACATTCTCACCCTATTTTAGTGGCCATTTTATTAGCTATTGAAGAGATGCTATTATTTCATGCTATTTTGCATGGCCAACAAGTCTCTTTATCCCCTCAATCTCTCTCTTTCTGAACCTCTCCACCAACCCTCCTGATATCATTCCAATTGATCTAACCAGTTATGATCCATGACACACAGAATACTTTGAAGCCCTGTTGACTATAACTATTAACTGATACTATTTCCTAGCCTCCCCACAATCTATTAGAGGTTTACTGTTCCCAATCCACTGTCTTCTTGACATCCAAGTTTTCAATGATAGAACAGTCAGGGTCATAGCTGACACCCCAACCTCATGCAGCTCCTATACTGTGTTGTTTCAATTTTAAAAGTGCTTTCAGTTTCCTTCTTTAATACTTAGTATGCTTATCTTTTACTGGGCCTTTAATGCTAGCCCCCCTTCCCTATACCAGTTTTCATCTAATCTCTATCTTATAGGGTTCACCAGAGTTTGACTATTCTTATCCATTATGCAACTATTATATTACTTTTAAATGCTTTTTAGCATTTATTTCTCATTCAAATTTCCTATACTTTTTCAATGCTCTCCTCTGCTTTAGTCCCACATCCTGATACACTAATTATTTAGTGTTTATCTTTAAACAATTCTTCATTCTTCTAACACTACTTACTCTTACCACTTTCATTCTCCTTATCCTTCTATATCAGTTTTCAGCTTTTAAAATGCCTGGCAAATCATCACCACCCAGTAATCATGAGCTCTTAGTTTTATATGGCATCAACTGGCCTAGTTGACAGTATTATATTACTATACACCAAAAATGGGAGGGGTCCAGCTTCAGTGGGATCATGTGATTTCACTAAGTCAGATCAGGGAGGTACCCTCCCCTTTCCAACCTTGGATGCCAATAAAGATACAGTCAACAAGATATGAGGAATATAGCTATCTCACAGCAGCTATTTTAATATTATCTCTCATCTGCAACCATCAACCCTTCATGTCAGCATCAAGGTTAGTTTCAATTCCTCCATGCATAGCTTTTCATTTTTTCTTTTAACCCTCCCAATGCACAGCTAGCCTAACACTTCTTACATAGCTACCTTACATGTCTTGCTATTCTTCTTACTGTGTCTTGCCATCCACATATTAATTCTACTGCTCACAATGTCTGATTTCCACATTGCCCAACCCTCTCACTCTGTCAGCCCCATTGAATGTCTCAATTATGACTGTATTCTTCTTATTTTTTACTACATTTCATGTAGTGAACTCTGCAGCCTTAAACTCATCAATAATGAGTGGAATAAATATATTACAGTGTGGATCACTAAGCATAGTTGATAATACCACTGGCCTGAGTTGAAAGACTTACTCATATTCATCACACTTGAATCTGAGGTTATACTATATAATAATCTTTGTATGTTATCTATCTACCCTTTTTATGCTTCCTACTACTAACTTTCATATTCCTATCAGGCAAGTTAATTCATAACTTCTCCAAGGGTAAGATAACTCTTATCTGGAACCTCCCCAGCACATCATACTTTGCAACAGCAGGTGACTACCTGATCTGGCTTGATGATGCTAGTATTCATTGGCAAATGGTCTATAATCTCAAACTTAGTTCATCAATTCAGCTTTCATTGTCTTGCTTTGCCCATCATACTCAAAATAAAGTCTTTATTAATGCTGCTGGTGTCTACTGTGTCTTTTTACCTACTTTAAAATCTAGATATATCTCTGCATCAGCTCTACCTTTCTTCTCTATACTAGTAAATACTTTACTTAACAATCCATTCACAGAACATTTATTCAACCTCTAATGGGAGGGAAATCCTGATCTCTGCCACCACACCAGACTTCCTTTCTAATTGGAAAAAATAAGCTTTACATCTATTTACTGCTGCTATTAACTATATCAGCCTACAATCTCAAATTCAGCAGTCTGATTTACTTGCAGTTAATTCCACAAGCCAAGGCATGGTGCCATTCCTTTACAAGATATCTCAGTGCTATAGAGCTTATCCTCTGCAATGGCTCTGAACATATGATATACTCAGAGTTCTACCATAACTTGCCTGGATCCAATGTTTCCAGTGTATCCCATTTTAAGGTTGTTGACCCTTCCAATGGTCAAGTACTACAAGAGTTTTCTCAGTGGTACTTCCCATCCTGTTCCTATATGCAACTAGGATCAAATGAGGGGTTTCTTTTCATTAGATAAACAGGTCATGATGAGGCAAACACAATCCTTATTCAGATATTTTTATCACAGAGTGATAGGACCTTTACCATACACTAAACAGATCTTCTCAAAATACATGAATTATCCTAAGACCTTAAGGTAGTATATATTCATCTATCTCTCTGCCTCACTATAGGATCTCTGGAATCTGTGATCTACTGTTTCATTCCCACCTTAGCTTCTAGTGGCTTATTATAGGGGGCAAATTCTTCATTGTGGCAATCAATTAATTCATTATTTACTCTGAAAGGTTCCTAACTTACTATCAGCTCTGCAGAGCATTCTGCTCATATTGCTGATATCTAAATAATTCCCTAAGGAACTATTTGGATAATTGCAGACATACCCCTAAATATGCTACCCCAGGTTTCAATCTTTGACTTTTAAAACACTAAGTTCCATATTTTATAAAACACAGTATTTTGTGCTATATCTCTCTATTTTCCTTCTTCTTTATTACTCTCCAACTCTTATACTTTATAAGATCTAATATCTCCTGCTATGCCTTTCTATTTTTTTTTCCCTTATATTTACTCATTTTATTATCTCTATGAGCTAAGACTAATTTAGCTTTGAGTAAGTAGCAGCAGAGGAGGACATCATCATGTTAGTAATTATGGTAACTATCTAATTTCTTTGTTTTCTTTTCCCATCTAGTAGTGAGTTCTTATATTATGTAAGTACTGTTTGCAGCTGGTTAACAAAGCAGCCTAAGTTACTGAGTTACTAAAAGAACATAGCTGTTGCCCACACCCTCCCTCTATCTGTAACTATTAATATTTAACATCACCATCATCAAGGTCAGTATCAATTCCTCTCCTCCTAGCTTTATATATTTTATTCTATCAGATAAATTCACATTCAGGCTAATAATCTTTAGTTCATTATTCTACTCATTTCCTTGTCCTGCCTTTCTGCTACCATATCCAACTTATCATGTATGATATTAGATATTTACACAGCAGCATCAGCTCTGCATTCCATCAGCTCAATTATCTGTTTGAATAAAGATTGTTTTCTTCTCATTCTTTACTATCTCATGCTGAGTGACATCCACTGCTTCAGACTTATCAGCTGTTTGTTTAATGTATATGCTACCTCATGGATTCAGAACCATAGCTGGAGGTATCATTGCATCTAGTTTATATCCTCTCTCTTACCTTCTTTACTAGAAGTCAGACTCAAGTAATATACTACTCTGGGTATGTAATTTATTTATTTGCTCTTTTTTATATTTATTAATACTAACTTTCCCATTTATCTTATACTAGTCAAGTTGCTCATCAACTTTTCCAAGGGAAATGAAATCATTTTATAAAAATATTCAGAAGCTTTCCTGTTTGCAGTAGCAGGCCATTACATAGCCTGAATAGCTAGCAGTGAGTTATATTAGCAAACACTTGATGATGTTATCTTCAGTTCACTAACCTAAATTTAACCCCATTCATGCTTTTCTCCTATAATAAGCAAAGTTCTCATTAATACTGCTGGTGTTCTGTGCCTTTACCTACATACTTCTTACCCTATTTATCTTCAGTATGACCTTTAAATCCCTCATTTTACTCATCAGTACTTCACTAATAATGTCTGCCCAGAACAGTCATTTAACCTCTTGCAGAGGGCCAAGTGTGGTCTGTGCAAAACCAGATTCCATACCTGATTGGGAGGAACAAACTTTATACATGCACATTTAAGTCACCTATTATGTTAGTATATAATCTCAAATTCAGTCATCTTATCTACTCACACATAATATCAGAATCAAACAGACTGTCCTTTGAGTCTGCAACATCCATTGAGCTTATTCTACTTAATGGCTCTGAATGAACCATTCAATCATACTCCATCTTCTTTAGGTTGCCTCAGATGAGTCATACTATATTCATTAACCTTAAAATTATAAATTCTTTCAGTGGTGATGTTCTTTAGCATTTCTATCAGCTATAATCTTCTTTCTCATATATCAAAGCAGCCTTTCATGGGGGATTCATATTTATCAGCCAACTCTCTTCCATCCAAACCCTGGTGATTATTGAAACATTTTTACCATAGAGTGATAGCACCTTTACCAAATACTAAATAGACACCATTTATCTATACAATTTACCCTTGAAATGCCTTTTCATTCACCCATCCCTCTGTCTTGCTATTAGATTTTTGGGTTCTCTAATCTACTACTATATTCTCTGGCTGTCTATTAATCATTAACTGCACAAACAGGTCAGTGATGAGTTTGAGGTCTTAATTGATATAATCTTTAAACTGGACTTCTTCCAACCTATTATAGGCTTTCCAGAGCACAGTAATCTTACCCCTCACATTTAAATAATGCCTGAAGGGATAATCTATGTAGTTTGTCCTGCAACATTTTCACATCAATAGGTTGTGCTCTAGGACTTTTAAATCTACTGTTTTTCTTTTATCTTCTACAATTCATATGGTATAGTATCTTGTCATATATCTTTCTATTTGCTATTTACTACAGTCTATATTTTTTACTGTCTAACTGTGGCCCTGTGCAGGGTTTTCCTCATCTGATTAGACACATTAATTGTACATTTCATTACTCAATACTCTTTCAAATTCTATTATTATTTTACCAGATATTTCTCTTTATTGTTGTTATTTCTCTCTTCTGCTTTCATCTTATATTCTGATACCCTAATTACTTAGAGTCTATCTTTAAGCTACCTCATATTCTAATGCTACCCACTTTTCCTATTTTCATTCTCTTTATACCCAAGTAAATCCCTATCTGCATGCTACTCATCTCCTGCACTATAGATTGATTCCTGTATTATGCATGCCTTGCATGCAGCCAGTTAATAAAGCAGGGCCATCAGTATACTGAAAAACAACACAATCATTATTTAGTAGGTCTTTAGATTTTCTCTTCTTCTGCTATTATTCAAACTAAGTACACTGCCAGACTAATAATCTTTAGTTATTTTAAACATCTAACTTGAGCTGCTAACTATGTCTGCATATGATCTTAAATCCAGTCATTATATCTACTCATACCCAATACCTAAAGTGAGAGTATGATACTTTGAATTTGAAAGAGTTCTCAGAATAATTAAGCTTATTCTATTTAATGGCTCTGAATGGACCATCCATTCAGAGTTCTACATCAGATCACCTCCAACTGAGGCCATCAGCCTCAGGGTTTTACACTCTTTTAGTAGTGAAGCTCTATAGTAATTCTACCAGCTGTGGTCTTCCTCCTCCTATGTGCAGAAAGTATTGGGTGGAGGATTCACATTCATTGAATGACCATCTTCCATTCAATTCTTAATGCTTATCAAAATATTTTTACTGTAGGGTGATAGTATCTTTACTAAACATCAAATAGACATCATTCATCTACATGATTTATCCTTAAAATACCTTTCCATTCACTCATCCCTTTATCTTGTTGTTAAATCTTTGGATTCTGTAACTCACTTCTTTATTCTCTGTCAATATACTAATCACCAACTTCATAAATAGGTCACTGATGATTTAGGTATTTTAATTGACTCAATATTCTATTTGAACTCCATCTAACCCATTATGGGCTTTTCAAACCACTGTGATTTTATACCTGACATTCAGATAATGCCTCAAGGCATAATCTGGGTAATTATAGGTGCATTATATCCATACTCTCATGTTTTCCTCTTCAACTTTTAAACCTGTCTTTCTTTTTTTTTTTTTAATAGTTCATACAGCAATTCTGCCTGGGATGTCTTTCCATCTTATATTGATCATATTATCAAAGCACACTGAACACCTTTATTTCCTCTGTCCCCTTCCAGTAATGCAGTCTGTCACACTAAATTAATGAAGAGTTTAGTCCCAAGTGCAGGCTATCACAGCACCCATTATGCACAATTTTGGTGCTTTATTCTTTTCCTTCTCCTATTCCCTGTGGTTTATGTCACTGAAAATGGCAGGCAACTAAAATCACCCACACCCAGCAATCCAGGCTAGGGCTCACATTTTGTATTATGCATCATGTCTATTTTGATCTTGATATGAGCAGACATCACCATGGTTTTACTATCATGATTAAAATTTACCTTACTATATAAGTTTAATGAGATTCTTAGCTTGCACATTTTATTATTTCTCCTGCAGCACAGTCATTGTAAAATAATCATTCCATAATGATTTCAACTTCAAACTATCCATAGCTGGTAATTATATGGCATGAATTGAAGATTGCAAGATCTACTGCTAATATATTTATTATTCTATTTTGAGCTCACACCATTAGGTCTTTTGCCCCTTTGATCTTATCCTACTATTCACATGAATAATATAGGTCTCTTATGCATCTCCAATCATCAGAGGTTTGTTAAATCCCCCCAATCTATACATTATTGTAATAACTAGCTAACTACTAGTTCTTCTTCCCTCTCCTGAATCTGAAGCTCTGTTGACTATAACTATCAACTAATACTATTTTCTAGCCCCCTCACAATCTATTAGAGGTTTATTATTCTCAATCTGCTGTCTTCTTAACATCCAAGTTTCTGATAATGGAACAGTTAGGATCATAGCTGACACCTCAACCTCACACAGCTCTTATACTGTGTTATTTCAATTTTAAATGTACTTTCTCCTCTGCTTTCCAACACCCTGATACACTAATTGTTTAGTGTTTATCTTTAAAACATTCTTTATTCTTATAAATCTATCCATTATTACCCCATTGATCCCCCTTTTGCCTGTAACAAGGCTGGACATATTATGATATTATATATCAAGAAGACCTTAGTTCATGTACAGTCCCTTTTCATGCTTGCTGCCCCCCCCTACTGTTTTTGCTACTGAAAATGGCAAGAAATAAAATCCTTTGACTCAGTCAGGCCTTGTGTTGTATTACTCACTATATCTAACTCAACCTTAATATGACCTGACATCACCATGATTTTACTATATTTATTGTCTTTTCTCATTCTCAATTGCTCAGCCACAAATTTCTTTCTTTACAGTTATTTCTCCACTGAACCTACATCACATTCCTACTTACACTTTTAATCTTTTTCTCTCTCTTCATTTGTTGCCCCTCTCTCTTGAACCACCCACAAAAAATACTGCTATTTAGCCCTTCATCTAGTGATACTCAGCAACCAGAACCTCCCACTAAGTATGTCAATCCACTTGATTACCTCCCTCCTAAGTGTGTGTTTAAGATTCTTAATGATCTTAAACTCTTTGATGTCTACTGCCTCAGCTAGGTCAGTATGTCCTGGAATTGCTTTGCCATATCATGGGCTGAGAAGCATGGCTGGCTTTATTACTGATCTGAATATACTAACTAGTTTACATCCCTAGATGTATCAGCCAAGGAACTATGATATCTACATCTAGGTATGCACCAATGTTTCATTTTTTCCTTGCAAGGCTGACAGGATCCTTAGCCAACACATTTCATTATTTCTCTCATAGTACAGTTACTGAGAAGTAATTATTCCCTAATGATATCAGCTTCAAACTATCTATAGATGAGAGTTATCTAGCCTGGATTGAAGATTGCAAGATCTACTGCTAATATGCTTATCATAATACCCTGAGCCTGTGCTATGAGATTATTTGTCTCTTTAATATTGTCCCCTCCCTCATCATGGTACATGTCAATGATGTGGGTCTTTTGTGTGTCTCTGATCACTAAAGGTTTATTAAATATCTCCTCAACCTATACATTATCTTGACAACTAGCTAACTATTAGTCTTCCTTCCCTCTTCTGAACTTAGCATCATCCTTGTTGTCTGCCTTTAAACTGGACAGAATTGGTCTTATCCAGCCCCATGAAACACTCCATATTTAATTGGGAAGAACAAGGTATATACAGTGGACTTTGATGGCCTCAGTATATCTACATATGATCTTAAATCTGGATACTCTATCTACCAATAAAACAGCACTCTGACTACTATCTACTCTACTCTGGCCAATCACACCTTTATTGAGTGCATCCTGCTCAATGATAATGAATGCCTAGTATATATCAATTCAGAGCCCCTCTTCCTGGCTGGTAGTATTAACCCAGTCTGTAGAATTACTGTGCTTGATGCTTTAAATGAAAATACCATCCAGCAATTCCCTGATAACTTGCAACATGATGCACACATTTACTCTCTACCTAGCAGTGGATTTATACTCATCAGTCTGCTATGTTCCCAATATTATATTATAATGCTTACCAAGTTCTTACTCCAGGATAATGGAATTTTTATGTAAGAAGAGATCAATATCATTTCCCTATCTGATTTTTCATATCATTTATCTACTATTAAGCTATCAACACTTATTTCTACTGTCTTACTTGCCATGCATGACATAGTCTTCTCCTTGACCCTTCAGGATTTAACTGATAAAGCTGAACATGAAGCTCTCAGACAATCTACCTCCCTAAAGATTGAGTGATTCTTCAAGGCCACCTCTCTTTTTTCTATAATCAAACTACAAGACCCTAGTCAGTTCTTTAACCATCTTAATGTTCAACTCATTGAATATAAGAGAATACTAGTGTGAGCTCAACATTTTAGTCAATTTTACTCACCTGCACTCTTCTAATTCTAGAGTATTCTTTTCTGCAATTTACAGGTCTATTCTTTTCTATCCTGTAAATGATGCTTTTCTTTCCTTGCTTTTCTTTCCCTCACAAAGCTTTTATTAGATACTATTAGGAATTGACATTAATAATAGCCTATCCATTCAGCTCTCCTCTAGCAGTATTTATGTTAATCTCACTATTAATATAAACCATCCACTTAGTACCTACAATGAAAGTTATTTTTTTCCCTTTTTCTTTTCCATCTAGTGGACCTCATCAACCTTCTCTCTCTACTCCCTCTCCTTCTATTCTAGACTCTGATACACTAATTGTTTAGTATTCATCTTTTAACTCTCTATTCTTAATTCTCTTTTTGTTTATTAATACTAAAGTTATCTCACCTCTTGATTGCTATTCAACATCACATGCAATCAGTAAATCACTGATTTTATTATTGTGTTATTAAAGTAACATAATAATAAACAGCCTGAGTGTTGTCTTCTCTCATCTATCTAGCTTTACTTTCTTTTTTTCCTTGTCTGCTTTGCACCAAACACCCCAAGAATCAGCATCCCCCCTCACAGCCAATTCTATTTGATACAAATGAAATGGCCATGCATCCAAGCCAATTCAAAGTCCTTACAAACTCTAAAGACTCATTTATCCAACTTAATCTTGATTGCCTCAACCTAATCCTACAGTATTTTGAACCTCACTCTCTTGACCACATCAAGCTGATGAGTAGGCTATGGAATGAATCCATCTTCTCATGGATTGAGGAGTATGATTGACTGTATGAGTAGCCTGAGTTGCAAGAAATATTTTTACCTTTTAACCCTGCTCTCAAGATCCAGCATTATGGTGCAATCAGTATGCTATCTATCCATTCTCTTCTTTATAACTATGACTAACTTCCATCTTTATAGCCCAGACACATTGTAGATTCCTCTCTACTCAATTAACTATCTTCTACTCATACAATCATCCCAGTGACCTTGTAATAGCTGGTAAATACAAAGCTTGGGTTGCTGATTTGATGCTGTTTTGGGAAATTAACTCCTCATCATCTGATTCTCAATCTTATGAGATGCAATTACCTGAAGAATGCAGACACATGCTCTCCTCAGATCCCATCTAGCTGCTTCTTAATTCCAATGGTATTCTATGCATACATGTCTTCACTTTTGAGCCTATATAGGTTTTGTATATCTCTTTATATTATCCTGTATCTATAAATAGCTAATAAATTATCTCTTACTTAGCATCTCCATCTGGAACCTAGAAGCAACAGAGACATTCCAATTCATGCATATGAAATAAACTGAGCATCCATGTCTTCTTGAATAGAGTAATCTTTACATTAGAGATGTGTTAACATGCTGTCTTTCTGCTCATTCCATTGAAACCAGTGCCCTCCTTTATTTGATACTGACTACTATAGATACTATACTTTCTATTAGGTTCTGTGATCATGTCCTTGAAGTCATTACTCCTAATTATGAAGAACTCCTTGTCTATACAACTTCTATTCCCAAGCCAAGCAACCCTGTTTCTACACATCCCAATAACACTGTTGGTAATGCACATATTGGACCCTGGCAGATAATGATTTATAATGGAAAAACTGGCTGAATCAGATAATAATTTATTCAATTGTGGTTAAAAATATGAACAACTATCCAGCTAATATCAAATAGTGGATTCAAGGCTATCTCAACACATTCCTCCTGGTACACCTATAAGGTTCTGGAGATATTCATACTGCAAAATGATGGGATCTTTTACAAACAATCCACCCATCTGCTTTACCTGTCTTTACCTTTATAGTATGACTTGAGAATTATACCCTTCTTGCACTGTAGGATAGTTCCATGGAATAATGGCACATACTACTTCAAGTTTACTGAGACATCTCTCTCTAATTATCTTGATATAGCTAAGTTGAGCATTAAATTTAACTAATACTTCTATCTCTCAACTTTGGAGCCCATGAACTTAACTTCTAGTTTCCAGAACCTACTTGATATCTAATTGTATCTCACACCACAAGGGCAACTTCAAGCTATTCTCCATGCATCCTTGGGCAATTATATTGGTATCATCTTTTGAATGTCTTTTGGTTTTTATTCTTCTTTTCAATTTTACTTCTCTTATTATTCTCCAGATTAATTAGTAATAATCAACTAGATTCTTAATATTATATTTTTCTGCATTCACTTCAATTCTATCTTCTATATAACATTTTAGTTACTATATATTTCTGATATTACCTTCTGCTGATCTATTCTCCTATCTTCAGATAACATGAATCTCATCTTTCCTCCTACTACCTCCTCTTTAATCTGTTAAGATACTAACCTGTTTAATCTAATTACCTCACAAGGCAACAAACCCCCCAATTCACTGCAGGTAGCTATCACCTTTATCTTCCTAACTACCTGTGCAACTCAAACTCCTTATTACACCCACAAATAGCTCCTAGTTTGTAGTCACCCTCAGGGGCCTTGCTTTGCCTGAATCCAACAGGAAGCACAAATACATTCCAGTGGGGATAGAGAAAGGAAAAAGAGAGGAGAAAGAGAGGAGAAAGAGAGGAGAAAGAGAGGAGAAAGAGAGGAGAAAGAGAGGAGAAAGAGAGAGTCCTGGAAACTCATATCATCTATAATTATATTTACTTATCTTATTGACTGTAATTTTGCCCCTTTTTCATTCTTCTTATTCTATGTATAATCATTATTTTATCTCATTTTACTCATACTATTTATTATATTATTCTATATCATATATCTTCATATTCTTCATTTCATCCATTGCATTTTCAAAGTGGTTTAATCAAAACAGAACACTGTAGTTGGAGGGTTAAAGAGGGGGGTGATGTTAGTTCCTGCATGTTGAGTTATATAATCTAGTTGACAGGGAATATCATGTCAACATCAAAACTCACCTTTCTTTCTGTTGATATACAGGGCCTTACTTGATTTTTCCTTGTCATGCCATATTTGCTTTTCTTCTCTTGATTTATGGATGATATCAAAGGTTTCCCCAAGACATAAGTTTTTAACATGTTTCCTTTTGAGCCCTCCAATGCATTTTATTGCCTCCTGTTTTTTCTGTTACTCTCTACTGAAAACTGCCATTTCTGCTCCAGATACACATTGAAATCATAATAGATAATATCCTTGTCATATCAGACCTTGCTGCCCTGAGATCCTCAGAATTGCAGACCCTACTTGATGAAATTAACAGTCTCTATTATTAGGGTATCAGCAAGTTTGTTTTCCTCCCCCAGATTATGATCTGTGGTGATCAGTTCAGTGGGAAAAGCTCTGTTCTAGAAGTGATTTCTGAAGTGCTATTTCCTCAAAATGATACTCTATGCACCTGTTTTGCTATAGAGGTTATTCTTTATAATGCCACAATCTCTAGTGCCTTCATCTCTATTATGCCTTGTAAGGGTGCTGTTAGCATTCAACAGCACAAACTATCATAATTTAAGGAAATGTTAGAAGGGCTTTAAGACCTCTCAGAAGTGATTAATAGTGCAAAGAAACATCTCACAGCAATTAGTTGGGGAGCCAATGCATTTTCAAAATATATCCTTTAGATTAAGATATCTGAACCATATATGCTAAAACTTACCCTTATTAACCTTCCTGATCTCATACACTCTGAAAATAGGCAACAATCTGAAGCTGATGTGAAGCTAATTTCTGATCTTATTAAATCCTATATTATTAACACTAGAAGTATTATTATTTTTGTGGTCTTAGCAAAAAATGACATTGCAAACCAGATTATCCTGAAATGTGCCTGAAAGATTGACTCTAAGGGACTACACACTCTAGGACTCATTATGAAACCAGATATACTACCAGCCAGATCAGATAGTGAAGCTGAATTCATAGACCTTGCCAGTAATAATAATATTAAATTTTGACTCAGGTGGCATGTGTTGAGGAACAGAGATTTTGACTCTCATGACATTTCAACTAAAGAATGAGATTTCACTGAACAATGATTCTTCTTCATAGAGGCCTGGAAAGATCTTCTCTATAATACAGTTAGGATACACTCACTACACTAATACCTGAGTAAGATATTATTAAATTAAATCTAATATTATCTCTCAAACCTTGTCAACAACATACAGACTAGCATTGATGATGCTAAGAAGAAACTTGAGAAACTAACTTCTAGTTGTTTCACTCTTAATGAATAGTGACTCTTTCTCCTAAAAATCAGTTAATTGTTCAAGAGATTGTGCAAGGCTGCTGCTAATGATAGTTATAGAGATCTATTCTTTGATAATTAGGAATATTCTGGTGGCAATTACTTGCAGACTCTCATTCAAAACCAGAATATTAAGTTTGTAGAGAAGATGAGAATTCAGGGCTACCATAGGATTATTGATAACTCCATGGGATCCAATTCTTTTGGTTAAATTCACATGAACTGCTCTGGAGCCATTTACTGAATACAGGATTTCCTTACTAGTAGTAGAGGTCAAGAGCTTCCTAGTTCTTTCAATCCCATTCTTGTTGATTAATTGTTTCAAGACCAGTCATTTTTATGGGAAGGCATTATATGATGCCATGTGGAGAGCTCATAAAAGCTCATCACATAATTCCTTGAAGATCTTCTGGAAATACTGACTGATCTTCATACCTTTCAGTTATTACTCAACTCCTTAATCAGCCAGAAAATAAATAACTAAATGATATGAGCCAATCAATCTCTCAATTAGCTTCTACTCAATCACACAAAGCATCTGATAACATATAATCACTACTACACAGAAACTCTTCAGAAGATGAAGCAAGTAAATCTGTAGGATAAAATAGCTAGGTAGATAGAAAACTTTATAATCTCAAAGTACAAAAGCAATATTAATCTAAGTGATGTATCTGCCCTTGCTGCATTGCTTTCAACCCAAAATGAGAGTAACATGGAGGACTTTATATGTGCTGAGCTGCTTGATAGTATGCAAGCATTCTACAAGGTAAGCTACCTTAGTTCTTTTAGTTGTAACTTGGGGTTTTAATTTCTTGATATAGGTTTCAATGAAGACTTTCATTAACAATGTTACTATCCAGGTCATTGAGTGTGAGTTAATATTCAAAATATGAACTATCTTCACACCCAGTGATGTAGTAATCATGCCACCTGATCTCATCTCTCAGATTGTGGGTGAGATAGAGGAGTTCCAGGTGCAGTGGTAGCAGCTTGAATAGAAATTAAAGATCTTGCAGGAAGATTTGAAGATTTATGGGCAGCATGTAGTACATCTATATTTATGTTATCCCCTATCTTTCCTGAGGTTACACATAGCCCCTAACTCTCCCAGCCATGGATTTACCCTTCTTTGCTTTCACAATTGTCTTTACTTGACTAACCTTGAAGCTATTATATAGGACAAATTAATCAGTCAGTCAACATAGAATCTATCAGCAGGAAACCTGATGATACATCTAATTCTGAACACCCAGATGCTGATCTACTGACTTATCCTGAAATGATATGATAATTCCATGTGTGCTAGTATTTTAGGATATCTGATAACTATCAGTACTAATATAATTCTATTTTTCCAAAGCCTTTAGTAGATGAATTTACATTTGGGTCTGTTATCCATCAGCCATCATTTAAGCTACATGAACCTGATTGTCTGGGAAGTATGAGTACCCCCTCAAGGAGAATTTATAAATTTCAAAAGAAGAAGTTTTGAAGGACTTTTTGATTATTAAATTTATATCTTAATATTATATTTTCCCCTATCTACTTGAATTTCAGCTTTGGCATAACATCTCAATTACTGTGCATTCTCTCATAACCTGCCCACCTTTTTGCTTTTATCAGTTTATTGTTTGTTTATAGCTCCCTAGCTGGGCTGTTCCAAATTTCTTTCAGTTCTGAATTTCTTTGAGTCTCTGAACACAGCAAACTCCCACTATGCTCATGAATAATTGTAAATTCCAGTATTATTATATCAAGTACATTAAAAAAGTAGACTATGTAAATCAATCTTACTCTTTTCTTACTTTACATTATTATATTTGAGTTCTACTCCTTATCCCCAACAGCTCCTCACCTCAAAACTCACCTTAAATCATTACAGTCAGTATCCCCCATCACACTGATTATACTCAAAATTATCTAGCTTTATTTGCTAAGTCTCCATCTCCCTTGTGAGCTTTTCTGTTCTTATGTATAGCTAATTATGCTGATGTTAGTATAGAATCACATTAATCCTCACAGTCATCAAATTCATGTTATTTGTATGTCTCACTCTTTTCCTTGTGATGCATGTTAACTTCTGGACATTTCTTACATCTGATATGGATTCATTCAGGGCCCCTATTATCTTATGCATGCAGTAGAATCTGAATGGGGCATATAGCATTGAGCTAATTATTATTTTCTAGAATATTTGGCTTGTTTTTCTTGACTTTTACTTAATCAAGCCATGGTGAATCTTGCCATTGAACATCTTACCCTGTCTGAGGCTGTGAATACTGGTCAGACACACCATTCAAGCCTACCTAGAGTACTAATGAAATATAGTGATCTCTTTTGATCTTTACCCCTAGAGTTAGTGGATAAGGTGCTCAAGAAGCTCACAGTAGTTAATATTAGCTGCATGAAGCTTGTCAGTAAGGGTTGGGAGGGTTATGTCACTGCATGGACTGAATGTGAGGGCTGAGAGCTACATTAGCTAATATTTCAGTAATAGTTTAAATCTCTTAAGCTAGAATAGAAGGCAGCTCAGTACACTGCACTTAATATGTTATCTATCTGCACTCTCCTATCTATTGTTACTAACTTCATAATTTATAGTACAGATAACAAGTAATTTCACCTCATGCAATCTAACTTGTACAATGGAGTTTCCAGCAACCTGTGCATTTACAAGAGCTGGCAAATACTCAGCTTGAATCATTAGAATCACAGTATTCTGGTGCAATGACTACAACTTGATGAATGCTGAATCAGAGGGGTAAGAATTGCCTGAAACATTCTAGCATGAATTCTTATATGCTCACTTGAGACTCTATCTCAATTTAAATGGTATTCTAGCTGTGAGTGGATTGTATTCCCAGGAGAAGTAGGTTCTATCCTACCTTATATTTTTTATGATTCTAAAATGCTAATAAATTACCCTCTACCAGCTACTACAGCCTAATTACTACTCTAAGCAGCTATAAATAGTACTACCTCCTGCACACACCTCCATTCTGAGAGAACCTATATCTTATCAGCCAAACCCAGCTATATATCACCTCTTAATATGACAAGACAATTTTTACCTACAACATTCAAAGTGCTCTCCTCAACTGGCAAAAATCATTAACTCTATTTGAGGCTAGTTCTATTTTATCTGTTAGTCAAGTGCTTGAGGTTATCATTCTGAATGATAATAAACATCTTGTTCATCTAGTTCCACACTACTATCCTTTTGCAGATGATGATAATGATGATGATGAAGATGCATCCTCTATCCTCTAAATAATAATAGTGATTGATGCTAAAAATGAGATAACTCTCTATAAATTCACCCAGAAGTGGTCCTCATTTTCATGCATGTACCTGGCATTAAATGGAATAATAGAGATTCAGGGCTTCTCTGAGGATTACTTCTTGTACTACATTGTTGAAGCATTCTTGCCACAGAACAATGAAACTTGGTCAAAAGAGTAAATTAATGCTCTGTATATGATAGAGAACCCATATTGTCCTGTCACTCTTATGACATCATTTGGGTATGATATATTGCCTCACATTCCTATACCATCTAGTGACACAGATAATAGTACTTTCTCTATAACATATTAGATTATACTCACATCATACTTTGAAATGATTCATCATTATCACACACCAAAGGACCTTGCATCCAACCCATTTGAAGTCCCATCTTTAATCTGGCTACTACATCAATCAGAACCCTTATAGTTCCTTTTTAGGTAGGCAGAGTCTACCTTACTGGCAATTTCAGTGGAGTATGTCTATCTTACTCCCTGTGGGTAGCTTCAGGTGCTTTTTAAATTGGGAGGAAATATGTATAGTCTAATTACCTTTTAATTCTGTTATAATTTATCATTTATAATTTTATTCAGCTTTAATTACAGTGAGGCAATCAGAAAGGTATCTACTGCTGCTGCTAATAGAATCTACTACTACAGGTTAGATAACTAGATTACATGTATTCTATACTAATATAGATTGTACTGCTTAAATTAAACAAACATATATATGGGAGTTATGGTTAGGGGGTTAGGGGGTTAGCCTTAGAGAGGGTTAGGGAATGAGAAATGTATAAAACCACAGTCTTTACACTAATTATATAGTTAACATCACTGGAGACTATACATCTTGCATTTATGAGCTATGGTTAGGGTGTTAGCCTTATCAAAAGTGAGGAAATAAGAAATAAATAAATTACTATTAACAAGTTACTTGAATAAATTATATTAGTTCTTCTATTAGAAGTAGTTACTCTACTACTTTACTTCACATCTAACTTTACAAATTAGCTTACTTAATGGAGAAAAATCCCCCTAACCAGCTTTACCTACTAGTATCCTTGACTGTGGCATGGAAGGGGTATGCTGTGTATAAATTACTTGCCCCTAAAATGTCAGTATTTGTCTAGGAGAGTATTAGTATGTTGTTACTAATCCTGCCCCACACAGATTTTATCCATGTAACTAGTTAACTGTCTGGTGCTGTGGGCTCTACCTAACTATTATAGCCCATAGGAAGGTTGAAGACTCTTGTATTGATCTTGGAGGCAAGAATATCTAATGTATGATCTCTCTAGGTGCTAAGCTAGTTACTTCAGAACTAGAGTAGCTTATAGCCAACAACTATATCCCAACTGGCCTAGCACAATATGTGTAACTATTCCTGGGTCAGCCTGGGGGCCACTTGAAAACAGATACAGCTACAAGCCTGGGTGAAGCAGGGTCTTTTGGTGATCATCACCCTGGGTAGCATGATTCAAGTCATTGCCAACCTTCCTGAAGACCTCTGACCCTAGATCTATATAGTGGCTGTTTACCCACTCAACTAAATGCTGTGGCAGACTCTAATAACTACAGGCCTTAGCCTCCTATCTATAAAAACTGATGAATCTTGACCTCAGCCACCTATATGTATATAGATGCTGAGCCTATATTCTTAATAAGAACATTCTGAAGCTTCTAATACTAACCTCTGTGTGTCAAAATTGATCATCTCATTCCTCATTGAGAACTACATACATTCCTTTTATTATTAAAGAGTGTAAATGGGTTCAAGGGCAACCCCTAGACTAACTAATAGCACTCCATTACAGGCTGAGTAGTGGGAATTAGAGCTCATCATCTGCCCTGACCTTGTGTGGAGGAAAATAATACCACTAGTTCATTCTATATGTAAATTACTCAATTGATTTACTGCCAACAGCATGAGATGAAATAGATGGAGAGTGTCTACAGATCTACCTCATCTTATGACTTATTATCTTCAGGCACTGAACAGGCCCATCATAGCAACTGAAGGTGACTTGAGAGCTCTAATTACAACACATAGCTATTTAGTACTTTGGCTAATACTGAGGTGATTGAGGGACTAGACACTCAGCTCAATAACAAGTAATCTCCCCCCTATCTGCAAGTCACTATGATCAGTCCAGATGAACTGTATGAATCAAGGTGTATTATGAGATTCTCACTGCAGTAGCCTGGGAAAAAATTACACACTCTCTTTTGTGGAGGAATATATGGATATTATCAAACAACTTTTTACTCTCCCTGTTAAAAACAATGAATATATACCCTACCAACATTAGTTTCAGTATCTAACTATATGTCATTGAATGCTTTTGGAAGATCTGGGGGATATCTATTACCACTCTTTCCTTTTTGACCTTGAGGAATTCCAGCACACATTTATTAACCCTTATTTGCATGATTTCCATTCCACCAGCCAGGATGATATAGATAACATTAATATAGAGGAACTGATGAAGTAGTTAGCCAATCAATCTGACAAAAAGACTGTAAAAACCTGGTCTAGAAATCTTGGTTATAAATCTCCTGCATTCATACCAACAGATATTGATGGCATTTTTTGATCCATAAAGATATAAAATGTCATCACTAAGACTAGCATCAAATGAGAACTAATCACACCTCATTTTCCTCATCAAGATGGTGTCTCTTAACACCATATTTATATGATTATCCAGTGGGTGCAAGTAGTCCTTATTAGTAGCATTCTACCCAAGATATTCTGGGCAAACACAATGAATACAGCTGTTGCAATAATAAATAACATCCCTATATCCATACTCCTATATAATAGTGTTTACTGGCTGCAGACAGTAGATTTAATTACCCCTAGTTCTTATATAATATCATGGTATCTGTTAATGAACATGCTACTCTAGGTGAAGCATTTTTATTAACTTGAGACTGAGGTGTACACTGTACACTCATTTGTGCTATTTGCAGAAGTCAGCTGATAAGCTATAAATTGATTGGATTCAATGAGATGTCAATTTTGTATGTCTAGCATTCAGTTTGTATCTGAGGGGTGAGATTCTCAATGTACTAATAGCCTGAAAACTAACATTCAGAGCCCTGAAGCTCCCAAGTATGAAGTAATCAATGTGGTGAATGATGTTGAATCTCCTCCCAAAAAAAAAAAAAAAAAAACAGCCTGTGGTTCTAACCTGCTAGTGCCTTTATAGCATACACCCCTTTGCCTGATACTCTCACACAGCAGATGATAGCCCTCAAGTCTTGCATCTTTCTTCTAATACAAGTTTGCCAAGTAAAGCTTATTATAGGCTCCTGAAATCCATACATTACTTCATGGACATATAGCTGCATCTACCACTAACCACAGTTTATCAAGTGACTTGCTCTCTCTATTATCTTACTCTCTCTACCTCTATATTTCTTTAGGCCTTATTCACCTTTCCATCTATCCCCTCTCTTTAGTACTCTCAACTTGATGCACTAATTACTTAATATTCATCTTTAACTGCTCCACTGTCCCTTTCTTTCTTCTTTATTTGAGTATCTATTCCTAAGTTCAATAAACAATCATAAGCAAAGCACATTGTTCTTGCTTGATGGTGAGTTCCCAGTATTATTCAATTAAAGTGCAGCTACAAAGCACACCATAAAAATATACAATAATAATAATAGCATGTTACTGGGTAGCTCATAACTGTATATATTCTAAGACCTTTTCTCTTTTTTCTCCTGACATCAATCAAATTTACTTGCTATAGTGATTAGTTACCCATCTCTCCCCTATGCCACATATTGCCAGCTTCATGGCCTGTTGATTCTCAAGTGCATACAGTACACAAATATAAAGTAAGACTAACATTACTTATATAGAAATTATTGATCTTCTACATTCCATTGTAATATTATTGCCCAGGATAAAAATAACTGACAATCAGATAGTATAGAACCTCAGCTAACTAAGCCCCTCTGCAAACCCCAGGAATCTCTTACTTCATCTTCCCCTAGAGTGCATCTTTTTGGTTCTTGAGTATCTCTCCCCTATGGAGGCCTACAACCTTTTATATTTTAATTGCTCCTTGAATGCAAGCATTACAGCATGGATCCATAAGAATGGCTTGTTTTATCACTAACTGTAGTTTAAGGCCCAGTTTACCTCATTTAAACTCAAGTAAAGAATGAGGAAATACATTACCCTTGATATGTTATCTAATGTTTTATTGCTTGCTATGTAGCTGACTTTATATTTTCCAGTAAAAACCTTTAACACCTTCCACTGAGGCAAGGCCACTGTGTGTCAATGATACACACAGGCTCCCAGGCTGGTTGTAATAGGTAATTATGTGGTGTGGTTTCATGATGATATAGTATATTGGCAAATTAGTGATGATGATAGCTGCACTCTGTGTGATTGGAAGGATGTTTCTAATAACACCCTGGTAGAGTTCATATCAATCCTCATCAGTGGTATAGGTATCTTGTGTGTGTGAATGCAGCTAAATTGCTCTTCAAGGTTTATTTGATCTTAGTGTCTTTTAATTATGTTATCTCTATAGATAGCTAATGAATATTACTTTCTTATAGTACTATTATCATCAATATGAAGACTAGGGAATAACTACTCTCATTAGAAGATTCTAAATGCATTTCATATTTGATTGGCTGCAGTAAGCTTTATATCTATACCAACAAACCTTGTTCTTTTAGTGTGTTTGATCTTCAATCTGGTTGGTATCTCTACACCCAGGGTCTCCCAGAGCTTACTAAATTCTCCCCTAATGTAATTGAGTGCATCCTATCTGACAGTACTAAATGGCTGATCTTTCTTGCCTCTCTTCTTGATGATGACAATGCAGATAATCAGAGTTAATACTATACTAGAGTAATAATTATTGATAGTAATAATAGTAACATTCTCTAACATTTCAATTTTAATTTCTTACACAACTTCATTCCTCATTCAACACTTGATGGAGGGTTTTTTCTTTTCTCTTCTATTGAAACTCCCAACCTTAACCTTGCAATCAGCATTATGTTTCTGCCACAGAGTAATGAAACTTTTACATGCCAGTGAATAGATGTAATTGACCTAGCAGAATAACTTATTAAATAATTCTCTATTAAGCTATCTACTCTACTTCTAATTGGCTTTAGAGACAGAATATCCTCCTCCTACCAACTCAATAATGAGAGCTATTTTAAGTGTCACTAAGATGCTTTAAATGTACTTGACCTCTCCATTAACTGATTCCTTTATATTAAAGAAACCCATCATCTTCTGAAAAAGGACTGATCTCTATATACTCCTCTTAGCCTCCAATTCTCTCACCAGCACTAAATCCAAGTAAGGGTAAGCATGTGGACCTGCCTCAGTTGTCAGGTAATTCTTCAGTTATAGTCATGCTACTATTTTTCTTTTTTTTTCATTTAGGCTCTTGGAATATTAAATAGACATGTAGTTGGATACAACCCTCCATACCCTACCATATTAACCTTGCTATTAATTCTCCCTTTTCATATCATTTCTTTTATACATCTACCTTAACTTTTTTAATATATGCATTTCTTTTCCTTTGCCTATGGTGTCCTGACTCTCTATAATATATTCCTATTTATTACCTTTCTTTAGCATCTATTTTTATGCACCTCTAGTTAGAGACTCTATATAATACTATCTAATCACAGTAAGTATTCTCTATCTTCTTCTCTTTCTTCTTCATTTCTGTTCTTTATCTTGGCCCCACAATTCTTCAGTGGTAAATATACACAAATATCACATTATTTAGATCAAATTATGTATTGTTTCAGCATTTTGCTCAAGGGAGAATATCTTCAGTGCATTGAGTTACATATCAGGCTGAGCTGACTTCCTATCCTTGTTTTATTACAGCTCAATGCCTACTGTTAATGTAGCTATATCATCCTCAGGACTCACAAAAAAAAAAAAAGAATAAAGACCCAAAGATTAAAATACTAATAAAATATTTATAGATTCTTACTATTCACTTTTCACCAACACCTGGTTTATAATGATAATATGACCTGCTGCCCCTGAAACTACTTAACCAGCATCAATGAGAGGGAGGGAGAGTTTGGTATTGCCCTACATTAATACCCAGAGAATGAAGGTTGATGGAAATGTGACCTATCTAACTAATAGCTTTCATGGTGCTGTACAACACAGTCTGTCTGCCCTGAATTCCATTGAAAACTCCTTTCAATCCCCTTCTAAAGGTTATAACATTGTCAAAATCCTCAAGAAGAGGTGAAATCACAAGAGATTCAAGTTCAATCTCAATACTATTCCTTGTCTTAAAAAGATGTGATTATGAGCTCATGTCCATGCAATGCAAGGCTGATAGACTTGAGCTTTACACCCATAAACTCAAAACTCTCCTCAATAATAGGCCAGTTTCTAAAGTAGGGGTCTCTACCTCCCCTGATTTCTTAATGCTCCCATGTAGTTGAGACAAATCACAAGATAAGGGGAAGAAACCACTTCAAGAAGAGATGTCCCTGAAGGCCTCTATTTGAGATCTTAAGAGTCTCATTGTGGACTTAAAGTAGGAAAATTATAAACTGAAAATCAAAGAACTAAGCTTCTGATCTTACTCTTCCAACCCATTCTCATTAACCTCCCTCAAGGTCCAAGAAGAGCTCTGTAGCCTCTGAAATCAGCTCCTAGCAATACACAAATTAATAAAAGATCTGTATACCTAAAATTATAAACTCCATCATGCCACAGTTGAGAAAGAAGAACCTAAGAATCTCCATGAACTCCTTAAATCTCCAATTCTACTCATGATGCACTAATTGCTTAGTATTCATCTTTTGCATTTTTTTCTTCTTATTTAACTGTTTTTTTCCATTTATCTCTCTGCACTCTGTGTGTTATGTGGTACATCAGCCAACAGGCTCAACAAACCCACCCCCCAGTAAACTGCAGTGTTATTCAGGCATGTTAGTTGCCTAGTCTTATTAACCTACTTGTGTCTTCATCTTCTGCTGTCTTTAATTCTCTTCATCTATTCTTATCCAAACACTTTCATCGGCAAAATCTTTTTGCTGCATGTGGGGCACATGGCAGCACAAGCACACTCATGCAGTTTTGGCAGGCATGGCAATTTGTCATATGGTCCCACTTGGAGCATGCAGGAGCCACTGCATGCAGCCAGTCCCTTGCATGTGCCCACAGTGCAACAATCACACTAATAGTGTCAACAGTGCAAATATTCCCAACCATGTCAACATTGGTGGAGGTGTCACTGCCACCAATGGCATCAACTGTGCTAAGATTTGCAGAGGTATCTTCATTGCCACTTGTGGTGGATGCACTAATATTACACAGTGTGTCCCTACCACCATCCACATCAATTTTGGTGGAGGTGTCCCTCTCACCACTCAATGTCAGCTGCACTAATGTTAGTGGGTGTATCCCTACCCCCATCCACATCAACATTGTTGGAGGTGTCCCCATTGCCACTTGCATCAGCCACACTAATGTTAGCCAGTGTGTCCCTACCCTCATCTGCATCAATGTTGTCAGAGGTGTCCCCATTGCCACTCACATCAGTCACACCAATATTAGCCAGTGTGTCCCCATTGCCACTCACATTGGTTGCACCAATGTTGGCCAGTGTGTCCCTGCCCCCATTCACATCAATGTTGTTGGAGGTGTCCCTGTCACCACTCATATTGGTTGCACCAATATTAGCCAGTGTGTCCCTGCCCCCATCTACATCAATGTTGTCAGAGGTGTCCCTATTGCCACTCACATTGGCTGCATCAATGTTGGCCAGTGTGTCCCTGCCCCTATCTACATCAATGTTGGTGATAGCATCAGCAGTACTCTATACCCTATTATCAATAATGTTATCTTTACTGACACTGTCATCTATCACACATTGGTCACATTGATTATTATTATTACCCAATTCAGCAAAAGTACTATTCATCTATAATGTACAGAATCTATAAACAGCAAAAAATAAAACCAAGACAGATTAACAACCATTGAATGAACAGTGCCAGGTGTTGTTTGAAATGGGCAGTTGCAGTGATGAAGGGGAGGGATAGAAGGAGGAGCAAGGAAATCAAGAATGCAGGCATTAAGTATGGATAAGGGTTGCAGGGGAGCTGTTGATAAATAACATCACAGCCTTGCTGAGAGAAATATTGGGCAAAGAGACCTCTCAGCAATAAGTATGTACTGCAGTAAGAGATGGTTCCACACAACAAAGATGACCAAACATCAAAAAACTGTGGTGGTCTACACTCCTTCCATCACAGGCGCTGATGGGGTTGCTGGCAGAGTATTAGCAACCATAGAGGCAGACTCCAAGCTGTAGACAGCTAGTCTGTGAAAGAATCAATACACTGTTATCTCAGAAGCAGAGTTAGATCCCAAGCAAACAAGAGAGAGCATGGGGAACCTATAAAGGCATATTAATCACTCTGCACCTTTCTATTCATTATCCATCAGCTTGGACAAATCAAGATCTTCCACTGTATCAGCATTTGGATCAGCAATGATCTCATTCACTGCAGTTTCCCCATTACCCTTCTGGAATCCAGAAAGATTCCAAACTTGTTTTCAAATAATATGTCCCAGTATATCTCTTTGCTCCTCACACATTTCCCCCCACATGGCTGTTAAATCCTTGAATTTTCCTAATTGCAAATGTTAGCAATAAAGATCCAATCCCATGTAATCACAAAGTCTAATCCTTATGAAAGGCTAAAGCTCCATCAAATCTTGATCCTGTATCCTCAGACTGACCAATTGTTTGTCTGAGATTCCTGATTGCAAAGTACACCAAATTGGCTGTGATAAAGATAGGAAGGATGGCAGCAGGCTCCTGTTTAGAGTACCCAAAGAACTTCCATGTGAGTGAGTTACTTGCTAAGCCATGCTGGCCTTAGCTATAGAAAAGCTTCACAAACACCTGAAGAACATTGTTGGAAAGCTATCATGTACTGCATTTTAAGTTCTGTGAAGTCAGTCAATAGAGATTAAGAATAATGGAAAACAGAGCCTACCTCATTCTCATTGCAAACATCATCTGAGCACAGGTAAAGATAGTCCTTTAGAAGCTCTATCTGTATCTTCTCCTGTGGATTTGCTTCCTTTGAGTACCTACCACCAAACACACCATTAATGTATGCTTTGACTGTCATTGTATGATGATGTTGAACTGAAGTGATGTATTCAAGAACCTGCCAGTGTTATATCAGCATTAGAGTATTAGCATGTAAGTAATATGCTTAGAGGAACTACCATTCATGCCTCCCAACAGTTAGGCTGCTTTGTTGGCTGGTTTTTGGGATTGATCATGTCTCCCATTTGATTCCACTGCTTGATTAACTTCTTGTGCCATGTCCTCCATACCTTCTTTATCAATTCCAACACCAGGGGCTTCTTTTCTTCTGGCCAAGGTGTCCACTGTGATGGTGGGATTTCATAGCCAGAGTACAGCCTTCCAGCACATAAGACCCTAACATCATCAAGAAGGGCATGGTTGTTGTCTTGTATTTTACTTCTGTCTGGCCTTCACTCTAATCCAGCCCATGCAAGACACCCTTCACCCTCCTTGGTTGCATTGTCTTTAATTACATCAGATGTAGTAAGGGGAGTTTGATGGCTGCTAGTAGGGCCCAAGAAAATCCAATCATCATGGGAACCCAAGAAAGAGCTCCCAGTTGAAAGAGATGGTCTTTACAGTGGTATAGGGTTCTAACTCAAACAATCAGTTGGTTTCAGTACTGACACCATAAAATGTAAGCAGACCCATACTAATACTGATGGGTGAAACCATCCCACAACAGCATTAACATTGACAGGCACAACATGACAAAGAGAATAACTCACCAGGCCTAGCTCAATTTGTCTTTACTTATTTGGGGGAAGGTGAGGCTCATCTTCCACATCTGTGTCACCACCAACTTCCTCCAAACCATTGTCCTCACCCATATCCTCATTGCCATGGTAATTGTCAATAATAGGCTCCCATCTACACTTTGGTCCATTTCTGCCAGGCCATGCTGCAGGCTTAATTTCAAACCATCTTGTCAGTGCAGGCTTCAAATTTGAATATCAAAATCATATGCTATCCAGACCAACCTACCCCTGACTGCTGACTTGTAGAACTCATCTCAAGCTGTGTGTCAACTAATCCTCACCTTCACAGCTTCTTTTGATGTTGATTTCAAAAGCTTTAAAGAAAAAGAGAAGACTCCAGGAATAAGAAGTGCACCAATTCAGCAGACAGTGAGGTAGAATCCAACATAATTGGAGGCAAGAAAAGAATGGAGTAAGGCAATTTTTGAGCAGCAGGATAGAAGTGAGAGAATAACTACCAGTAACTAACTGATGAGAGTCAAGTTAGCATGTAGCAGGTATTTTATCAAAACAAGACACATCAATCAAAACTGGTGCTATTACAATAAAAACAGTTAGTATACAGCCATCTGAAGCAGGAATGTGATAGAAAGGGGGGAATCACTAAAGATAGATATAATCAGTGCAATCTTTTCCTAAAGCAATGTTTTCTCCTGAAAAATAACAAGAATAGTGTCAATCACAATTCATCCTAACCTATTAGATCCCACAGTTCTGCACCATCAGTGCTGGTGGCTGAAGTTTACCCATAATTAATCTCTTCCTTTGTGATTGATCTCATGCTGGCACTGACTGGGCTCCATAGCTGTACATGAGTCATCCCCTTCCCAAGCAATTCATATCAGTGGCAGCCTGGCTATTAATTGATCATCCATTTGTATGTTCATTTGTTTATTGCATTCACATTCACATTTGTTCATTCTGGATGTCACTGACAGGGAAAACCACTGTAGGTAGGGGTAGAGGTTGGGAGTTGGCACAAGGGTCATAGTGCCAGGCAGTGATAGTATGGCAGACTATCTCCTCATCTGCATGCTAGTAAATTTTAGTGTATCTATTCTACCACCAATAAAAAGGCTTGAATACTTAGACATGGCCCATCACCAATTGATCTAATCCAGATGGTCAAAAAAAGATGCTAAAATTTGCTTGCACACAGACAAGGAGATAAGCACCAATCTCCCAAATGAAGTGGGGAAGGGGTGTACACATCTAGTAGCATGGAACAGGGTAGCAGGTGATATTAAAGGAATAGATCATGGCAGAGCCAACATTGGCACAGCCAATGTGAGTGGTGATGTGGACACCTGGGCTGCCAACATTGATGTGGATGGGGGCAGGGACACACCACCCAACATTGGTGCAACCCAATGCAAGCAGTGGTGATAGGGACACCTCTGCCAATGTTGATGAGAATGGTGGCAGGGACACACCAGCTAACATTGGTGTGGCTGATGTGAGTGGCCAAGGGGACACCTCTGCCAATGTTGATGAGGATGGTGGCAGGGACACACTGGCCAACATTAGCATGGCTGACATGAGTGGCCAAGGGGACACCTCTACCAACATTGATGGGGATGGTGGCAGGGACACACCAGCCAACATTAGCATGGCCAACACAAGTGTCAATGGGGATACCTCCACTAACATTGATGCAGAGGGTAGCAAATAACACAGTCACATAAACCAAATAGAGGAATAAAGGATAAAGACATAAAGACAGGCAAAAGAAAAGCCAAAGCAACAAAGGAGTAACATTCTAAGGCCACTGGCCAATCCCACCCTTTAAAAAAATGAAAAACTAGCACCCAAAATCAACCTGGCCATACATATAAAGCAGAAGGAAAAGAGACAGTAAAAAGCCCAGGCAGAGAGCTAGATCCACCCCTTGAAACCAAGCACCCAAAAACAAAGCCAACCAAACCAATCAAAAGAGACAAAGCAAGGTTCATCCAGATTTCAAAGCCTCTAAACCTACCCCCTAAGGGAGGAGATCATCTAACCCTCCACTCAATCAATAATGATGGGGTTGTCAGGCATAGACCCAGGCTGGTCACTGGCACAGGGGGTGGGAGGCAGGGGAGGGCCCAGAGGGGAAGTCTGAGACATGTTATTTCAGTATATATCCCATACAGTGCATTGGTGGCAATTATTCCATAGGCAGTTTCCACAACACCCCCCAAAATAGCCAAGAATTTGAACACAGACAGGGAATGGTCAACAGCATACTCAGCAGGCATGACAGGGGAAATCAATTCATTGTGCATCAGATCATTGTCCATGGGATTGAACCAATAGTGCATTCATATGGAAGTATTCAGGATGGACAAAGTCAGCAGGTTCAATCACATTCTGTATGTACACTACATTCCTCCCAGGCCAGGCTAGTAGTGCCTGGGTGTCAGGGTGAGAGTTATGGTAGAAGCATGCCAGCTTCTGGCCAGCAACAGGCAGTGTTCAATGCTGGTTAGTGGGTGACCCATATGCTGACCTATATATCATGTCAGTCTTACTACTTCTCTATTTCATGGTGTCAAAGTTTTATATGTACATCTTTTGTATTGAATGTGATATTAGAGGAGGGAGGTGACAGGATTTTCTTTTCAGGGAGAGGGGGAGGTGGTTTGAGGGTTTGTTTCAATGTAGTTATAGCCAGTATGATATAGGGAGGAGAATGTTGATGATCTTTAGTAGGAGAGAAGATACCTAAGGAAAGAGAAAAAAAAGATAGGGGAGAGATAGAAAAGAGCCAGGTATTTAGAACTTTTTACCTCTTCCATATATGGAGCTTTGTGAAAGCTTTTGAATCAAAAGGGGAGAGACATGGCACTTTGTGAAAGCACCTGAATGGAAATGGGAGGGACATGGCACTTTATGAAAGCTTGAGTTGAAAGGGGGGGGACATGGCACTTCATGAAAGCACTCAAATTGAAAGGGGAGGGACATGGTGCTTTGTCAAAGCACTTAAATTGAAAGGGGAGGGACACAGTGCTTTGTGAAAGCTCAAGTTGAAAGGGGGGGGACATGGCACTTCATGAAAGCACTTGAATCAAAAGGGGAGGGACATGGCACTTTGCAAAAGCTTTTGAATTTCAAATCAAATATATAACTGTATGGACACATTGACCATCTGGCAAAGCATTAGCAATGGTTATCCTTTCTGTTGGGTATCACTTTGCATGAATCTGGTTCTGGCACTGTTCTTTTGTTTTGGCAGGAAGATACTCATGCCCCTCTGGGGTTCTTCATCCTCTGCCCCCCCTGTAGTGGAGTCAGTATCTTCTCCTCTTCCAGACTCTATGCCTGAGACTCCTCTGAGCTCTGTGCCTTCATCTGATCAGGCACCCATTCTGCATTGTACCTGCAACAGCTGCCACAAGTGATATACTGTTGGTCCTTGATATGCTCAGTGTTCAGTGTGTCTGGGTTTGGCCAGGGTGGCTGGCAAGAAGAGGAATCCACAGAGGGGGTGTGTAGCACACAGACACACAGAGAACATCAGAACTGATGAAGATGACATATGAGACAGCCAAAATAACAGTTCATCTCATACATCTGGCAATCACAGGCCTCATATTCAGCCCTCAACTGAGTGGATGTGTCAGGCAAGAAAGGGACAGGCCATACTGGCAGTACTGGCACAGCCAACAGAGCTGTAGAGACAGGCTGTACTGGCAGCACTGGCACAGCAACAGGAGGTACTGGCAGCACTCACTTATGAGCAGGCAGAATGGAGACAGGTAGTACTGGCACAGCCAACTAAGCAGCCTCATCTACCTGCTCAGACCATAGGGCCTCCATAAAACCATCAGGAAGCCTAGGACCCAGGATGTCATTAAGGGTGTTATAATAAGAGATGCTGAAAGGATCCCAAACAACCACTGAAGGTAGCAAGAAAACAGAAGGACTGAAGCCCAGACAGGGCCCAGGAGACAGCAGAAGACACTCAGTAGGAGGAGAGACAAACATACCAACAGTGCAGATGTATAAGATATATATACAGTGAAGAGGCAGAACATGTAGGTTGTTAAGGATAGAATGAAAAGAGGAGGTTGGGGCAGAGAGACCAAAGCACACCATGTGACTGAAAGGTAGTGAGCAAAAGGACACTAAAATATGAGTATTTTCCTTATGTTCCTCATCAAGTTATCACAGGCTTGGCATAACCTATGCCAACATTCAACTGCCAACATTGGTTATTCTATGGACTGCCAGCAACTACCAACAAGTAACCACAAATATTGTACTGCCAACATTGGATATCATATGGTGGTAACAACTGCCAATGTTGGTCTACCAATGTTCAATATCACATGGCACTAACACCCACCAATGTTGGTCTGCCAATGTTCAATATCACATGGCACCAATAACTAGCCCACCTGGGCTAATATAACTGATTAAATTATGCCCCGTGCGGACCCCTCAACTTACAGTCTGTCAAGGTTTTATAATCATATTGTATGGCAAACCAGATATTATACACATATTTTATAATTAGTAGATGATGTCTCTTTAGCTGATTTAGACATCTGGCTGTTCTGGAGTTGTTAACTATCATTTATTTATGTGTGTGACTAAATGGCAGACCAGATGCAAATATATATATATATATGTAATGACAATCCTACCAGCATTACAAGCTATCAGTCAATTAATGGGACAAGGAATCCACATAATCTCTACAAGTTAATCAGATGAGGGAATATGCCTGATTCCTATGATTTGATTGAATTAAAACCAGCTGAGATGCCATTGTGGGCAAAAAGGGGGATATCAAAGAGGAGATCACAGAGGGGATTGAAGTCATCAGCTGTTAGTGCCATCATTGGCTGCCACTACCATCATTGACTGTCAGTGCATTGAAAAACACACCCAAAGTAAAGATCCATTATTATCTAGGCTGACATGTGTAATCTGCTCTATTTTGATATTATATGTTATTTTGATATTATACATTATTTTGATATTGAACATCCTCAATTAATTCCAATGTTACCAAGATGAGTAGTCATCTGAAGCATCTGATGCTCATCATCTGCTGCACACCATGCCTGGTGCCTTCAAAGTCTATTTCTGTATCTCACATGGTTAGCCATTACATCTGCAATCTGTCCCATCCTCTGCTCATGTGTCAGGTTCTCATTGTCCTAAATTGCCTGAATATTCACATTGTCCATCATCTCATCACCAATGAGGTCTCTAAGCTCATTTTCATCATCCACTACTTGTGCATATATGTTGTAGTCATCATAGACAATGGTAGTAGACTCAGAGGGCCACAGGTGCTGGTGGGATATGATTTGAAGGTTGGATCTGGCAGCATCCCACTCATTCCATCCATTGGGGAGATTGGTACTGCTGGTATTGCCACTCCTATTCCTGCATGTCTTCTCTACTATCCACTGAATCTGCTCATTGCTGAAATGGTATTAGCAACTGGGCTGGCCCAGCAGTTCATGTTTGTAGTGGCAGAAATTCCCCTGGGGACAGTGGAGATGATGCTTGTTCTTGCCTTTGGCCTCCCACAACTCAACACTGCTGGTGAAGTTCTGGCACAGCTCACAGCTCCATCATTCCAGGTAGATGATGATTATTTTGCAGTGTTCCTCTGCATTAGCCAGCCACCAACTTGACTTGACCACAAAACAGATAGGCTGCCTGCACCCAGCACAGGTAGGTCAATCCTTGAACTCCATCATCTGACAGGTCAAGAAATCCACCTCTTCTTGGTTCTGCAGCAGGTTGATACATTCTGCACCATATCAGTCAGATCATCTGATCAAGTGAGTACTGTAATTAAGCTTGGCAAGTAATTATCACTTACCAGGATGAAAACAGCACTGGCATCCAGACAACACTGGGAATGTCTCTGAGAGCTTATCATTGAGACAGATTCCATATTGCCACTTCAACCTGATAGCTGTTAAATATTAGCCAGTGCACACATAGTATATCAAAGTGGATCATGTAGTATTAGTGGGCATACCTCTATCAGCCTCATCATTCAGCAGGAAGTCATGTTTGGTTGGATCATGTTTGAAATGACAGGTTGTTCCTTGTTTGCACATCCCCCTCATATGAAATTGACAGTTAGTGTCACTTTTTTTTGGTATTGTATGGTGTGCACTCAGCACACTGCCTCTCTTCCCTGGCTTATGTTGCTGTGAGCAGGGATTTGATCAGCAATGACCATTTAGCCAGTATTTACAGTCCTCATTGGTTGACATGGTTCAAGTTGTTTTGGTATTGGATGTTGTTTTGGTATTGGATGGTGTTTTAATATTGAACAGATAGTTGAAGCAAGGTTGCCAGATTGAAAGCATTAAATGAAAGTGTCTCAATGAAAGCATCCTGATGAAAGCATCCTGATGAAAGTATCCCAATGAAAGTGTCTGAGATTCTAAATGAAATTGTGCAGATGAAAGCATACAAACAAAAGGTCCTGATGAAAGTGTTTGAATCAAAGCAATGAGGATCAAGTGATCATGTTATGAGGCTAAGGTTGTTGAAAGGAGAGAGTCAAGTAATCACATAGTGAGGCCAATGTTGTCAGAATATAAAGGTCCAGTGATGGCCCATAGTGTGTTGTGTGGCCACCCCCATCCAACCTTGTAAACAGAGCTAAACCTATTTAAGCTTTAGGGTTCAGCTCTTGG
This sequence comes from Emmonsiellopsis sp. PD_33, assembly GCA_032988165.1. Taxonomy (NCBI): domain Eukaryota; kingdom Fungi; phylum Ascomycota; class Eurotiomycetes; order Onygenales; family Ajellomycetaceae; genus Emmonsiellopsis; species Emmonsiellopsis sp. PD_33. The sequence goes on from JANTQF010000201.1 coordinate 40,763, forward strand.
CCCAATCATTCACCTGAGAAGCCCACAAGCTTTTCAACTAACTTCTTGTAATACCACAACAGCCTGACCCATTATCAACTTACCACCACCACCCCACCACCAACATCAGAGATTTGGAGCCAACTTTAACAAAGAAGCTCAGCCAGTAAGTCATACTACATCCTCTGTTTATAATGTTTTCATTCTGACCTTTACACCTAGCCCTAACCTATTGCCAACTTCCCACCACCACCCTGCCAACTTTGGAGCCAACTTTGGCAAAGAAGCTTCAAGTCAGCCAGTAAGTTATACTGCATCCTCTGTTTATAACATTTTCATTCTGACATTCACACCTAGGCCATCATGGTTGCCCTATCTGATGAAGCAATCAGCAAAGTTATGGGCTGTGCAGTATGGGATCTGAACCAGCTCAAGGCTAAATTCAATTAATGGCTTGCAGTACCCTCCAACTACCACACAGTCAAGCAGGACACTGGCCATGGGAGGCAATCTAGGATCTACACTATCAATGAATGCATCAGTCAAGGCCTGTTGGATGTGATGGATATTCCTGCCAGATGAGCAGAGGAACCCCTCAATAATGGTAGATGCATTATAGGTGGTTACTAGATTGCCATCATTGACCTCTTCAGCAAACAAGTCTATGTAATGACTTAGAAATACAGTAGGGACCAGCAACCATCCAATCCCAAAATAGCATCCAATCTCAAAATAGCATCCAATCCCAAAACACCATCCAATCCTAAAACACCATCTAATTCCAAAACATCCATGCCAATCTATCTGTCAGTTGAACCTAAAGAGTACAGTCTTGAGTACCAGGAGCTCTCACCACTGACATGGTGAACCCCATCAGCATATCAATCAGAGAGACCAATGATAATGGCCAGCCATGATAGTAACCATAGGTCTTTGCCACCCTTCACTTGTGCTTTGGATTTTGGAGCTGCCAAACTGACACCAAACATACTTGATAACTGGGTTCAACATGTGGAGTTCCACACTATCAACTCTCTGGTGGATGAAGACAACCAGCTCACTGTGTGCACACCAGCAGATCTGGCATCTTGCACAGCCAGGGGACTGAACCCAGTTGACCATCTTACAAAGGAGGACCACAGTGACTAGCTGGAAGAGCTGAAGAGCAATAGTGTCATTCATTTCAACCTAGAGGCCCAGTGAGTCTTCCTTATAGATCCATACTATCCAGAATGATTAGTTGGCATCAGAATTGGTCAAGCAACCTCATGGATCACCCAATGCAAGGCAGCCTTCTTTGCAGATAGAGCAGCCAAACCAGATATGCTGTTGCAGCAGTGGGCAGTTCAGTTCAAGATCTAGGAGAAATCCAACAAGCACAAACATCCAGCCAGCTTTGATGATGATGATGGCAACACTGAAGCCCCAAGACATGATACTATTCCTGCTATACCATCCAACACTGAAATAGATGATTCAATCCAAATAGACAATTCAATCCTAAAAGACAATCCAATCCCAAAAGACAATCCAATCCCAAAAGATGATCCAATCCCAAAAGATGATCCACCAGTTGAGTCATCTCTCAAGGCACCCACATCCCCTGCCAATCCAGCCAGTGAGACAGAAGATGGTCAAATAGCAATAGACCCCCTAACACCCAGTTGGCAGGTCAAGTCATCTCCCAAGGCACCCACATTTCTGGACAGTCCAACACCAAAAACTCCCACCCCAGAGGTCATCATGATCCTGGATCCTGATGAGCAGCCAGAAACCAATGTTAATAGTGCTTGGATAGATGATATACACAATCTTGATGACACCAGTCTAATTTCCCAAGTAGTAGACACAATAAGATGCCATCAACTCACCAAACACAATGAGAGTCTATTTGCCCACTTCTTCATATTTGAGGACAAGGCAGTGGACTACAAAGATCCCTCAACTAAAATTGAAATACCATATATGAAGAGGGCATCCTTCAGCTACCAGGCCTTTGCTGCATTCTGGATGCTGTTGGTGGACAACAAAGTGGGGGGGGGCATTCTAGGTGACAAGATGGGGCTTAGGAAAACCACTGAGCAGATTACCTATATTGTTCTTAGGTTCTTGCTGGCATTGAATTATGATTCAGTTAGGGAATCCTGAGAGTCCAATTTCAAAACAGCCCATGAACACCTTCAAAAAGATGCAGCTCCTGCTACATCATGCCCAACACAGTCACAATGGCCCTTCAGGTGCCTCTATGCTGTGGTTCAAGAGCCACATGCCAATCAGAAGGCACTGCTGAAGGTGTGGAGGATCAGAAGGGGTTATTCTCTCATTGTGGCCCCACCATTGCTTCTATCTGTATGGGTTGATGAGTTCATAAATGTTATTAACCCTGAGTTGCTATTGAAATTGTTTGTGCAGCCCTCCATCTCTTCTGAGAGTTTTATGGCCAAGAGGTTTAAGGAGTGTGGTCCAAGTGCCAAGGCATATCTGCTTTCATCCATCTCTAAAGACCTCATGCCCCATGCTAAGCTCAATGACTGTATGGTGCTGACAACACCATACATGATGGACTGTATGCATCAAACCCTAACATCAATGCCTGCATGGAACTGAGGACTACTGGTCCATGATGAATCTCATCTGGAGAAGGGTGAGAACAGCACAACTATCCACAATTTTTGTTTCATTCTGAATGGGATAAAGAAGAAACTCTGTGATGATGTCAAACTGCCACCAACTGATCCTAATGTCTGGTTGATGTCTGGAACTCTATTTGAGAAAGGCCCTTGTGACTTACAGCATTGGATGGGCCTTCTGGAAACTGATTATTGGTTAGAATCAGACATACTACATCAGGCCTGTCAGGAGGAGTTCAAAAAGCTCAGCCAGAACACCTCTACTGCACTAGGCAACTGCATGAAGACTTATAGTATGACAGAAGCATCTGAGGCCCAACTGAGGGGATTTGCCCTTCTGTTTGCATAGATTCTTGAACACATCATGATCCAGTGAGATACCAATTACAAATAGTTTGGCAAGAATATCATTGACCTCCCCCCACATGAGGACTGTGATATCATGGTTAAATTAATCAATGCTCAAAAAGAAGCTATAAAGGGGATAGAGGCTGAAGCCATTGCAGCTACCAAGGCAGCCTTTATGAATGCCTATAACTTGTGGTTGCAAAGAGGTAGAAAGGATTCAGAACCAACCCTGCATATATCTACATTCTTCAAAAATTCTCACCATGCTTGTATGCTAGCAATTTTCCCTGGAGCCATGGACATTATCCAATCCCAAAACAACATTGAATCCCAAAATAATATCAAATCCCAAAACAACATTGAATCCCAAAACAACATCAAATCCCAAAACAATGTTGAACGCCAAAACAACAATGACCCTAAGGATGTGGATACCAACAAGGATGGGGACTCAGATGACTCAGATGACTCAGATGAGGAGGGTGAGGAGGGTTACTCAGATGAGGAGGATGAGGATGATTTTGATGATGGCTGGCCTGGGTTTCATTTCACCAATGAGGAACTCAATGCAGAGAAAGACAAGAATGGTAAAAGTATATGGAAACCTCAATCAAAAAAGAACACTTCTTTGTCTCTGATACCCTACTCCCCCTTTATTATGGACCTTGTCAAGGGGGCAAAGGTGAAGTTCATTGAAAAGCTGCTGGCTGATCTGGCAATGTCTCAAGACTATGCTAGCTGTGCTGAGAAATTAGTGATAATTGTCCCTAAACCTGCTGTTATTGTCATTTTGGAAGAGGTATATTTACTTACCCCTTGTGAATTTACATGGTACAACAGTGTGAGCTAACTGGATTCTAGCACCTTGAGGGACTCAGTTATCCTGTTGTGGTGCTATATGGGTGTGTAACAGCCTTGAACAGACAAGATCTAATCAATGCATTCAACTTCAATCAGGAACCATATAACTGCTGTGATGGGAAAACCCCACTTGTCATCATCATCACTCCAAAAATTCTTGCCCAGGAATTCACACTTGTCAGAGCCTGCCATCTGGTTCTGTTGACCCCTGAATGGCTGTGGACCAATGAAGAACAGGCTACAGGCCAGATTGCTTGAATAGGCCAGAAAAATGACAAGACCTACCACCACTGGACAGTATGTGAAGATGTGAAGGTTGAAGTGGGGATTCTTTACTGTCAGAACTTGTGGCTGGAGTTTAATGAAATCACTATGCAAGCATCACATGAGTCAGCTGATTGATTGGCATGGGAGAAGCAGTAGAGGAAGGATGTAATAACTCTAGCATGATGTCAGCAGACAGGGTTGGGAACCAGTTTGAGTTAGATTTTGTATTTAGTAGCTGCAAAGCAATAACAACAGTCATCTTGCCTTTAAATTATCCTTTGAATACTCTACCCTAAGTTATATGCTTCTGTAGCACTCTACCCTGGCCAACATTCACAGCCCAACATGATTTGCAATGTTGGCAGTCCAAGAACCTTCATGGTTAGTTGGTGACTCACAAATTTGGCAGTCCAACATTCACAGTCACAAATTTGGCAGTTGGTTGGCACCATGTGACTTGCAAATTTAGCTGTCTAATGTTTGCAGTTGCAAATTTGGTGGTTGGTTGGCACCATGTGACTTGCAAATTTAGCAGTCTAATGTTCACAGTCATAAATTTGGTGGTTGGTTAGCACCATGTGACTTGCAAATTTAGCTGTCCAACATTCACAGTTGCAAATTTAGCAGTTGGTTGGCACCATGTGACTCACAAATTTGGCAGTCTAATATTTGTGGTTGCAAATTTGGTGGTTGGTTGGCACCACATGATTCACAATATTCACACTAGTGGAGGTTATTAGTCACCACCTGCTGAATGTTGTGGTTTGGAGTTTCATCAGCCATTTTGTGTTAATTTTTCTATACACATAGAGATTGCTTCAGATCACAAATATGACATGCAAAAAATGAACTGCTGATGGACACCTATGCCCTCATGATGGTTACAGGTTTATGGCATCAAATCTAAGTGGACTTGGTTGACATGAGTCCCATTGCTGCAGAAAATGCATCTGGATTGACTTGGAATCTGTTATAAATAACATTCAGAGAGAAGGGACACAGGAAGATGATAGAGCTGTTCATATGCAAGGTGAGTTTAAACTGTTGTTTGATGCCAGGCAGTGACTGATGTTAATTGCCAGTTGACTCCAACCCTTCTGATGATGTACCACAAATTGATGGAGACAATGATACAGCCATGTTGATGGATTCCAAGTCCCCAGTAGAGCCCTTAAATGTGCAGGCAGGGCCATAGTCATCTGGATTCACAGTTGTCATACTACCATTCCCAGTACAGGAGGGCCACCTCAGTGCAACTACAGTACAGACAGTCACCTACAAGCAAGAGTTGGGATGCTTAGCCAGGGCACCACTGGTAATAGCACCAGGTCCACCTTCACCTCTAAATGGACAGATACAGAATAACATCTTCTATCCCTTCAAAAATGAATAAGACTTTGGCTTGGCAATGTACTTCAACAACAACCAGATGACAAAGGGAGATGTAACTGCCTGGTTCAAAACCCCTGCATTGAAAACTTGGAGCAACCAGTTGAGCTTTGGTAGTGCAGATGAATGGCAATGCAAGCTTGATGCTATTGAGTAGGGAATATCAATGGGGAATTGGAGAGTAGAGACCATAGCAGTAGACAGCACAATCAATGACAGTTCTGCTGATGAATACTAGTTCTACTATCAGGATGTTCTACCTGTTATCTCCTTTCTGCTTGGACATGAAGCTTTCAAGGAACATCTTACCTATGCACCCATATGAGTATTCAACCAAAAGAATCATCAAGTATACACTGAGGTACACACTGCGGATTGGTGGTGGAACACCCAGGAGAAACTTGAGGATGGAGCCACAGTTGTGCCATTACTTATCACTGTTGATAAGACAGTTCTAACCCAACATCACAGTGATTTGTCTGCCTGGCCAATTTATATGACAATTGGGAATCTGAACAGTCATGTGCAACAAAAACAAGGTGTCTCTAGTTTGATTCTGATTGGGTTTCTGCCCATTGTCAAGATGAAGGAGGATCAGGGTATGAAAGCAACTATCTATCATACAGTCATGAAATGGATTTTTGAATGTGAGTCATCCTAAAGAGCCTTAAGTAATGCATTGGAAATAAAGCTGATAGCTTCACAAGTAGTTGAAAAACTTTTGGTTGATGGTACTGTCATTCTTTGTGCTGATGGATGCTACTGGAAGTGTTTTCCCATCATTACTGAATTGATGGCTGACTATGAAGAACAGACCATTCTTATGGGAGTTAAGAGTGACCCACACTGTATGATATGCCAGGTCCTCCCCAAAGAATGTGAGAATCTACAAACCAGATGGCCATTGTGAACACATGAATATATGAAAGATACCATTCAACAACTGGAAAGAGATGAAATCAACACTGATATGAGTGTTCACCCTGTACCTAACTTTGCCTGGGGCCACAAATTCACTAATATTCATGCAGCAATGATGCTTGATCCCCTACACCAGTTGCTTAAAGGGTTGCTTGACCATCTGCTGACCTGGTGTAGAGGGCACCTGAAGGATACTATTTACAAGAGAAGACAGACTGATTCTACAATGACTGTGTCAATAGAGGATTTGGGTGGTATAAAGCAACTGGATGAGCAGTTGAAGCTGGTTCCCAGGTTTACTGGGCTAAAGATATTCCAAAAGAACTTCAGTGAGATTAAGCAATGGACCAGGGTTGAACAGGAGGCCCTGGTGTGACAGCTGATCCCTGCCATTGCACCCTTGATCAAAGGTTCAAAGGCAGATGCTATAATTCTTTTCTCATGGGCAATTATGGACTTCTGGATGCTTGCTGACTACTGATCTCATAATGATGAAACTCTGGAGTACATGGAAACTACACTATATTAAATTGACAAGTTAAAGTATGTCTTCAGCAAATACTGAAAGGATGGCCACTTTAACTTCCTGAAGTTCCATGTTATTCAACACTATGTTGATTTTATTTGATTGATGGGGACTACCAATGGTGTGGACACAAGCAGCTCAGAGAGTGCTCACAAATATTTAGTGAAGGAGCCATTCAGTCAAACAAATAAGTACAATGGGCACAATGGGTTTGAGGTTCAGATTATTAGACATGTTATACACCAAGTTAACTGTCAGACCCTTTAGCACAGCATCAAGGCTTACATGTAAATGACCAGTTCTCCAAGCAAACTTGATGCTCCCATTGATGCCAAGGTCAGCAAGCCCAGCATGGCTCTTAATCTGGTGGCCTATGGGTACAAGGAAGCAAAGGGGGGGGGCCTTCCACAGGATAAGATACACTTTGGGAGTCTATATTGGCAACTGCAGTTAGACAGTCTTCAGGAGGCATTTGCAGTGTTTGTGCAGGAGATGTGAAAGAAACATGATGGCATGGAGAGCTCTGGAACTGTGGTTGATTGTCTAGAGTCAGATCCTTCATGGGTGGATGAGTATGTTGTGCAGCTTCATGGGTCAATATCCTGTTGGCAAATTGATGGATGTGAGCCAGTGGAAGAAGATAGACTGAAACAGGAGCTGGTTAGATGCAGTCCCAAGTGGGAGAGAGGGGAGGGCTGGCATAAGGACCATATCTGAGTTCAGAAGAAGGAAGCAGATCAACAGTCTCTCATGAATGGACAGAGAGTTAGATGCCTTGAGGTCATTCTTACAGTTAAAGATCATACATGGGAGGTCTATGATGGGGATTCTTTGTGAAGTGTTATATACACAGGTGTCTTCATTAATGTTTTCCAGCTTCATGGAGGATCAACTGGACTTCCACATGAGATTACTGGTATGCTTGAGATTGAGGAACCTGCTCTGAGTCAGACAAATCAAAGACAGTACCTGACCAACCAACAGTTCTACTCTTTAGAACATGTGGTTCAAAGTGCCCATGTGATTCCAAAGTTTTTCTCATTGAAGCAGGGTCAATGGCCAGTGTACTTCATCAACCATTACATTGATTGGGACCAATATAATACTATCTACCATCCTAACTTTATGAGTTTGGCAAGAAAGCAGGTGGATATATGGGAAAAGAGGCTGAGAAAGGCAGGCATGGGAGGATGATGATTTAATAAGTAAGTCATAGAAGTACTACTTTTTGGATTCACCCAATTAATTAACAGAGTAAACAGAGTGGCCCTAATAGTGAATGATTGGGATGACAGCCAATAATGGAAGTGACAGCCAACAATGGCATCAACATGCAGGATGTGGTGGCTTTCATGGTGCTGCCAAGGTTTAGAAGATTGAGGAGCAATACAAGGAACCTACTTCCTCAGGCTTCATGTTATGGCACCCACATGGAGAGCATTTCCAAATACAGAGGGAATGTCAGCAGCCACAACTCTATCATTGGCAACTGCCAGGACCTACAATATGACTCTGATAGCAACAACAATGCTGGCATGTCAGAGTCAAGCGGCACAGGGGTGATGACCTGCTCTACTTGATGAGAACCTTCTGCCTCCTAGATCATGGCAGCTGCATGGAGAGCATTTCTGAATATGGAGGAAATGTCAGTGGTTATAACTCCACCATCAGCAACTGCCAGGACCTACAATATGACTCTGATAGTGATGACAATGCCAGTGTGTTAGAGTCAAGTGGCACAGGGGCAATGACCTGCTCTACTTGATGAGAACCTTCTGCCTTCTAGACCATGGCAGCTGCATGGAGAGCATTTCCAAATATGGAGGGAATGTCAGTGGCCATAACTCCACCATCAGTAACTATCAGGACCTACAATATGACTCTGATAGCAATAATGATGCTGGCATGTCAGAGTCAAGTAGCACCAGCACCAGCACTGGAGGCATCTGGTTCAAGCAGGGTCCTAGATGGCAAACAAGAACCACCAAAAGAGCTGCCTTCTGGCAGAAAGCTGAAATAGATGTATGAGATGATGTTGGAGGAAAATTTTGGTGATATGAAAGATCACATTGCCACAAACTACAAAGCTATGTTGGTCTGCAGAACAGCTCTCAGCAACATAGATGAGGAGACAGCATTCTCAATCACATATTACCAGGATGATAAAGATGAACCTGTCCTGAATGCTCAAACCTATCAAGTCTGAGTTCTCCCAGTGGGTGTCCTCAATGTTGCACCACTCCTTGAGTATTTAGCATCCCCTAATGCTGGTACACCTCTTGGCTCCAAGGAAGAGATAATCCAAGCATTGAATATTGTGCTTGAGTGACAGCAAATAATGGCAGCAATGGCAGCAATGGTGAAAGCTAATTGGGAATAATAGCAGCAACAGCAAATAATGGTGACAATAGCTGACTGCCAACTATGACAGTAATGGCACATAATGGTGGTGGCTAATGGCCAACAGCCAATAATGACAGCAATGGCAAATAATGGCAACAATGACTGACTGCCAACTATGACAGTAATGGCACATAATGGCAGTGGCCAATAGCCAACAGCCAATGATGACAGCAACAGCAAATAATGGCAACAATGGCTAACTACCAACTATGACAGTAATAGCACATAATGGCAGTGGCTAACAGCCAATGGCCAATGATGACAGCAACAGCAAATAATGGCAATAACAGCTGACTGCCAACTATAACAGTAATGGCCCATAATGGCAGTGGCCAACAGCCAACAGCCAACAATGACAGCAATGGCAAATAATGGTGACAACTGCTAACTATGGCAGCAACAGCAAATAATGGCAACAATGGCTGACTGCCAAATATGTATGAAGTGGGTTGGGTCATAGAATGCTATTAGCAGTGAGGAAAATCTGCATATTTTAGCATGGTTTTACTCACCACCTTTTGGTCACATAGTGAGTCACTTGGTTTGATCTCTCTACCCCAACCTCCTCTTTTCATTCTATCCTCATCATCCTATGTCTTCTGCCTCTTCACCATATATATCTTACTTCTGCACTATCACTATGTTTATCTCTCATTCTAATGAGCATCTTCCACTGTCTCCTAGGCCCTGCCTGGCCTTCAATCCTTCTGTTTTCTTGCTACCTTCAGTGGTTGTTTGGGATCCTATTTGGGTGGGTGCATGAGGCAGCTCTGTTGGCTGTGCTGGTACAGCTTGTCTCTGTTTTGCCTGCTACATCTACTTGATTGATCTCTGAGTTTGAGGCCTGTGATCACTGGTTGTATGAGGTCAACTATTATTTTGACAGTCTCTTTGGTCATCTTTATTGGTCCTGACATTCTCTATGTGTCTGTATGCTGCTTGCCCCCTGTGTGAATTCTATTTCATCCTTGTTCACTGCTGATTCATTTCCTCTTTTGGATTTTAGACTGCTGTCTCTCTACATTATTAGTGTTGGCATTGAATTGTTGGTTCATTCATGAGATCATGGGATTATATTAGCTTGACTTCTATATCTTTGTTTGGCATATGGCAGCAAGGGCAAATAAAGGCAATAATAGCCAACAGCCAACAATGACAGCAACAGCAAATAATGATAATAATAGCTGACTGCAAACTATGACAGCAACAGCACATAGTGGTAGCAGCCAACAGCCAACAATGACAGCAACAGCAAATATTCCCAGGTGAAAAGTTTGCTGTCAGCCACAGGTGCTAGGTTGTTCAAAAAAACCCTAGTATATAACTCACAACTAGCACAAGGCAACAGTTAAGCAGGAGCATGCACAGGCAGTTAAGCATGAAAGAAGTGACACTACTTCATCTGTGACTCAAACTCCAAAACATAAAAAGAGCTGAGGGGCCAGCAACTTGTCTACCAAGAAAGGGGATTCTGATGTTGAAGTTACCCCTGCACCAAATCATGGCAGGCACAAGATTGAGGTTATCAGCCTTTTGAGCAACAATTAGGTACCTCACCACTTGGGATTTTGCACCTCACCCTGATAGACAACAACAAAGATAATTCAAAGCAACATGCAGCATGCACCTGCACCCATGAGACAACTAACAATGACAGCAACAGCAAATAATGGTAACAACTGCCAACAATAACAGCAACAGCACATAATGGCAGCAGTGGATAACAAAGATGATCCAACACAACATGCAGTGTGTGCCTGCACCTGTGAGATGACCAATGATGACAGCAATGACACATAATGGCAGTGGCAGACAACAAAGACAATTCAATGCAATGTGGGGCACACACCTGCACCCATGAGACAACCAACAATGACAGCAACAGCAAATAATGGCAATAACTGCCAATGATGACAGCAATGGCACATAATGGTGGCAGCAGATGACTAACAATGATAGCTATCACCATTGAAAAGCAGGCTCCATTTCTTTCTGCAACTCTTTCTGCTCCTTTTTAATGGCCCTTTTTCTTGCCCTCACTTCATAGCATGCTGTCTGGGTGGCTCTTTTTCTCACCCTCACTTCATAGCATACTGTCCAGGTAGCCCTTTTTCTTGCCCTTGCTTCATGGCATGCTGTCTTTTTCTTGCTCTCACTTCATGGCATACTGTCCAGGCAGCCCTTTTTCTTGCTCTCACTTTGTGGCATGCTATCTTTTTCTTGCCCTCACTTCATGGCATGCTGTCCAGGCAGCCCTTTTTCTTGCCCTCACTTCATGGCATGCTGTCTGGGCTTCCTGATATCTTCCAAAGCAATATGTAGTATGTGCCTGTGCCTGTGAGACTACCAATAATGACAGCAATGGCAAATAATGGCAACAACTGCCAATAATGACAGCAACAGCACATAATGGTGGTGGCAGACAACCAACAATGACTGCCATTGCCATTGATTTTGACCCTCTCTTAGACAGTTGGCCCCTACACAGTTTCCCAGCTCAATATGCTGTAGCTTGTGCCTAGGAATAGAGTCAGCCCAGGGTAGGTTCAGGGGTGAGGTTCTTTTGATTGATATACTTCCATATCCCTGATGAGATATGGAAGTGTACTGATCAAAGCAATCTTACCCTATAACCCACCCAGGGCCTTGGGGAGGAAGGCTACAAAAGGAAAATCAGATGTCTGGATGACCTACTCCCTGTTCAAGCTATCAAGTGGGCAACCCTGCTGGTGGACAGAGTACATCCATGTTTCATGAGACATCATCAGATGTTGTATCCCATTGTACCTGTGTTTCACAGTGTGGATGACTCCAATAAGGTCAATGGGTGATGATAGCAAATGATGGCAGATGGCCAATAATGGCAGTACAAGTGAATAATGGAGGTAATAGCCAATGATGGTGGTGATAGTAAATGATAGTGACAAGAGTGAAGAATAGCAGGGTCAGCTCACTTAGATTTATTACCATAAACTTGCAATCAGGGCAACAGCATGGATGACCATGAAGGCAGTCAGCTTGTTGCAACATGTGAGGCATGCTAATAGATGAAGATGCAAGGTTGTGTGAAATCCAGATGTATGAAGCAGGCAGGGTAGTTAGTTAATAACAATGTATTTACACAATGCAGTAATAGCAATTACATACATAATCAATTACATACATATATATATAATCTATTGGAGCCTTGCCTTCCAACCCATACTAACACTGAGGAAGGATGTGCAATAAGGCATGCATGAGATGCATCAGGGTTCTCCCTTCATGCACACACCAACACCAAGGAAGAACACACAATAAGGCATGCATGAGATGCATCAGGATTCTCCCTTCATGCACAAGACCACTCTGAGGCAACACAGGGACAGTCAACATCCCATGCAATACCAGAGGGGTGCAAGGCCCACATGTGGATTGCTTAAAGTCCAGAGACTGCAGGAGCAAGATTGTGATTTTTGTGCTGGTTCAGAGCCAGCCTGGAGCCAGCTCAAGTACTTTTGATGTGTGAGCTAGATGACTTGGCACACTAAAGCAGAGCGAAAAAAATTTTTTGCCGATGTTGAAGCAATCATCTCAGTGAGTATCATATCCCATGCCTTTTTTACTGCTTTTTGAGCTTTTTACTTTCTATTTCCACCTTCTTGACCTTACATATGATGTATCTTATATCCTTTCCATTCCTTTTTCCCACTCAAACCTCATATTCTTTCTTTTTATTGTTTCTATGGTACTAATCTGACCTCTGTCATTGCCAGGATTTGGCAACATCCCAGGTGTCAGATGTGTTTCCCTATGTACTAATATTAATTAGATGCAACCTAGGATGTATGTAAAGATCAAAACAAACCTAGAATTATATTGATCATATTTGATTTATATAGATGAGCTCTTGAGACTTCCTCTTCTATTAATATTACTTACTAGTTTTTCAACAACCCAAACAATGAATGACCATTTAAAATCTCAAGAAGCACCCCTTTAAAATCCACTCTCTCACTGCCTTGATCCAGCTCAGCATCTCAATATTAACTGTCTGATATTAGTACTTCAATATCTCCTGCCCCATGAAGTCTGTACCCTGTGGGCTATCAACAACACATGAAATAAGTATGCTACTTCATGGATTGAAGAGTATGGATACTTGCATTATTAGCTGCTATTTATGGCCCAGTTCACATCAATTAAATCAGAACTCAGACCCAGCCTATACACATCTCTAGGTATATTATTTCCTGGCTCTTTTTTATATGCTATTACTAACTCTCAGGTTTATAGATTGCACATTCTGCAAGTTCTCCTGTAGTAAGTCAACTATAATCTAGAGATACCCAAACACACCCTCCCTCAAAATAGGGGGTAAATATATAGCCTGGTTGGATAATGTGACCTTGTATTGGCAAATCTATGCTAGTAATAAAATCACTTGGCCCTATAAGATGCCCCTTTACAATATATTTCAGTCTGCCAAACTCCTCCTTAACACCCAGAGTATCATATGTCTGAGCCTTCCCAGTTTCCTGGCCAGGTAGGTTCACTATATCATTGATTCCTGTTGTCCTAAAGCTATTAATAATTAATATACTATTTACTATTAGCTTCCATATCATCTCCCTTGACACTGGAGAATGGCAGTTGCAGTTCTTAGAGAATAATAGTACTTCATATCTGATTGGCAAGAATCTACTTTATACATGCAAAAAGAACCTACTAATGCTCAGTGCATATACTCTTAAATCCTGCAAACTCATCTATACCAAATCAACTATACCTGAGGATGCTAAATTCCTGTATGACTGTACTGATGCAATGGAGATTATCTACCCTAATAGCACTAAATGTATTATCTATATGTGCCCTACATCTCCAACTGATTGTTCATCTGATATAACTTTCCATACAACCATTCTTACTGCTTGCACTGGGGAAATACTTCAACAGACTGAACATAACATGCTAGAGGTCCTCCATCATAAACCCATATTCAATGGAGGATTTCAGTCCTATACTTATCCTCAGCCATGTAGACCCTCTTTTCACTCAATCAGGACATTCCTTCTGTGAAGTGATGGAATGTTTGCCAAAGAGTGTATAGAAATTATTTATACAAATTCAGAGTATAGAATTGACTATTGAGACATTTTCATCCACCCATTACTTTCTATTAGTATTGCCAACTCTGGCAATCAGCTATATATCATGTTAATTAAAGAGTCTAGTCCTCATGGAGCTGCAAATTACACCCTGGCCAATACAAATAAAAATATAATTTATATGGATAAAGATTTACTTTTGAATTTACAGTAGCTCATCAAGAAGCTACAGAATTAGCATTTCTATCCTTGAAACATTTATCTCTCTAGATAAGGATGCATTCAGGTAGAGCTTTCTGACCCAAGCAATAATTACATTTAGCTCCTCCAATTTTGAAGTTTATTAGTTTTTTATCTTCTTATCTCTTTGTAGAATCCTTTTCCACACCAGTTCTAGAACTATTCTCTTAAAAAATAGTTATCTTTTTCATTTTGTGGAATTATATGAATTATAATAATAGCTTCTCTCTTCTTCTCTCTATTTTTTTATTTTACTCTTCTCCTCTTCTCTCTCTCTTTTTATCTCACTCTTCTTCTCTTCTCTCTCCCTGTCTTCAACAGTCCTACTCTTTAGAAACTAATGCACTAATTGCTTAGTGTTCATCTTTATCCTTTCTTCTCCCAATTTTTCTTAAGTTTTCTTCTTTACTCTTCTTCTCTATTCCTAGAACACTAATCTCCTACTTGTATGGATTTTCCTTCCATCAAGTGATGCATTAAAACAAAGAAATGTGTTATTCCAAATGAGGCTTAGTTACTATTTTATTTATTAACTCTTCCCACCCCAAAAAAACCTACCAACTGACTTTATATTTACTACCACTTTTATAATTTCATCCTCTTCAGCCATCTTTTCTCTCTTTTACACATCTCTATGTGACTTCTCAATTTTTATGCATGGCAGTTCTTTTTTAAATAACATTTTGTGTCATCATCTCAGTTTATTAACAGTCTCTTGCCTAGACCTCAAAATATAGCAGATTTAAGTCTAACATAGTAACATCAATTCCTCTAATAAAAGCTCAGCAGCTCTATGAATCCATTTCATTAATTTAATAGAGACTATCTTAACTTGATGATGCAGTAGGTATCATCCATTGATATCTGCCAGCTTCAACATATTAGTTGTGCATGAAGTGACCACACCACATTATGGATTCAAGAGTATGACTGGCTTTATTACTGGCTTGAGTTTCATGCCCACCTGTCCTCTCTTCAACTGGACCTCAGGGTTAAGTGATATATATCCCTAGGTATGTTATTTCCCTCCTTATTTGCATCTACTATTACTAACTCCCAGGTTTATAGCACATACATTTCACAACTTCTCCCAAGGTAATGCAACTATTTTGTACAAATATTTCCTCAATGATGAAGTGCAGACAGCAGGAAATTATGTTGCATAATTCAAAGGAGGGGTTTTATATTGGTAGGTTATCAATTACAATTCCACCTCTATGTAACTATCACTTTCAAGTCAGTATGAATATACTATTTCATTTGATGATCCTCCATGCAAGATCAACATCTACCTCAATGATGCAGATATTATTTGTGTTCAACTTTTCTCTAACACTTCTAGGTATCTTCCCTATACATTTCCTTAATATCCTATACTTGATAATAGCTCATCAATAATTTGTCATTAGAATCCACATTATCTCTCTTCAAATCACATAAGAATTATGGTCACATTCAACATACAAGTTTCTCTATCTTATTGGGTAGAGTAAGCTTTATACATGCTAACTCAGCTCTCCAGAACTACTTGTTGCATATAACCTTAGATCTGGAAGCCTCCTCTATAAAAGGCAAGTTATTAGGAATATTAAGGACTGATTCTTGAATGAAGATGCATTTGAGCTCATTACTCTAAATGACAAGAAATACATTCTCTATCATGTGAGAGTATTAAATGTCCAAGGCAATGATAGTGACAGTAATAGTTACTCAATGATGTTCATTGATCATACCCCTTACCAGACAATTATTATTAACAGTCAAACTGGTTAAATTCTCCAGTAAATTCAGTATTATCTTAATGAAATGCCCTCTCCTCAATCAACATTTAATGAAGGATTTAAATTCTATATTTACCCCAAATTCAACTCATGTGTCTGTTTTCTCATGACATTCATATCACAGAGTGATGAAATGTTTGTCAAACAACAAATGACTACTATTCTCCCACAGTTGGATTTTAGCCCTGTCATGTTTAGTTAAGAACTCCTCCCTTTTGATATTACCTCTTTCTATGATAATGTATGCAGTGTATTACTCCAGAAGTATACTCCTAAAGTTTAAGAGCTTACTAACTGATACTTCCTAGTCCCCTGTGATCAATCATTTACTCTCCACAAATCAGAAATAATTCCAGGAATGAACACTAACTCCCTAGAGGTTATCAGATTTTGCCTCTTCAAGTAAGAATAAATCTGTGCAACATTCTTCAACTCTCTAACCCAAAAACAACTACTTGTTCTGTTTTAATATCTTTTTGCTACCTGCAATGTTAAGTTGGTGAATTTTATGCTTTTTTTTATATCCTTCTTTTTTATTTCTTTTTTTTCCCTCTATCTAGTTTCAATTTTTATCCTTTTCCCATACTTCAACTTTGCCTGATCTATCCAGATCAATTGCCTGGCCTTTTTACCACATGATATCTTCAGGGTTAGTATTAATTATTTAATACTCTTTACTTTTCTAATAAATCATTCTATTCCAACCTAGTTATTTACCCCCTTCTTTATTATTTATCAACTACTCTTGCCCACTGGATTTTACTCAGCTTTATAATAGCATTACTAATATAGATTTAGTTCTATTATCAGGAAAAAACTACATATCCAATCATCATATCCATTTTCCACACTTCCTATAGGGAGTAGAATAAGGGATTGCACCTGCATTTCTATCTACATCCTAGCTTTTCCTTCCCTATCTCTCTGTCCTTTTCTCCTTCTATTAATACTTGATAAGCATGCAGGTCAACTTCCTAGGCCTCTCTGACAACATTCACAAGGAAAAATAATGCATATAAGAAACTGAGTGCTAATTACAGGTTTTAATGCAACTATTCCTACTCTTTCTCTCCTTTTTTCCTCTCTTTCCCTATCTGGCCTTATCAAGAAATCAATGCATGGAAATCTCTGAGATGAGTAAAATCCAAGTGGATCCATCCTGATCACCCATTAGATCTCTTAACCCCTTTAAATCTCTCAGTGCAGCTTGTCTCTCTTTTATTCTAAACAATCTGCTGCCTAGTACAGTCTGCCACTTCAGGCTTGTCAGTAGGATATGGAATAATTACATAAAATTATGGATCAGCAACCAGGGCTGGGTTTATTACTAGCCACAATTTAGAGCCCAGTTTCTATCTCTTCAACTGCAGTCCCAAGTCAAGTAATATACAGTACTAGGTATGTTATCAACTGGCATCTTTTATTTATTTCTTTTGACTAAAAAAAACCCCTCTTTAGCCATGACATTCCACTGCTTCTCATAAGGTAAAGCCACCCTGATGGAAAAGTATGCATATACATAGCTTCTAATCACAGCAGGCAACTACATTATGTGGTTTGACAATGGGTTCATTTTTTGGTAAATCCAAAATCATGATATAGTTAGTTCATACCATGAAATCTTAATTTACTATTTACTTTTAAGCACACTCCACTGTGATTTCCTCAACATCATACTACTTCTTAATGATACTGACACCCTTTATCTGCAGTTTCATGATATTAATCTCATGTACATTCAGTACTCTTTACTCTATTAATATTCTTTAATATATCTATAAATAGCTCATCAATGCCTAACACCTGCTTCCTTTTGCTTTGTTTTTTTAGGACCATTATTATTTATCTAAATACTGGCCAAGAATTATGGTCATGTTCATCAAATGAGGTCCCATACCTAATTAGAAAAAACAAGCTTTATATTACTCAACTTGAACCTCCATCTCTTAGAGTCTACAACCTTAAATATAGCAGCTCTATCTACATGGAATTAGCTACCAAAAACACAGCTAAGTTCTTCATCCATGTCCAAGCTTCAATGGAGTGTATCCTACCCCAAGGGAGTAAATGAGTTATATATATGGACACTTTTTATACATCTATGTATAAAAATCATAAATAATTTTAGGCAACAGTTATAAACAGCATGACTGGTCAAATTCTCCAGTAATTTTTCCAGCCTTAATCATATAGCTCATATCTTCAACCCATCTTTAATGAAGGATTTGAATTTGTCAGACATCCCACTTCTCCTATAGAGCATCTTTGGATTATCAAGACATATATATCACAGCATGATGGGACATTTGCATGGGAGCAAATAGATACTATTAATCTGAGAAATTACAATCATACTAGCCTATACCTTCAGGCATCCACAGCTATTGCTCTTAGCTTCATCAATGGTACCCCTTGCTCCATAGCACTTGAAGACTGTAGCTAATATATAACAAAGAAATTTTTTTCAAACTGTTTGCTTATCCCAATTGACTGATTACTGTGTGTGATGTCTTTTCAGCCTATTACAGTACTAAATAAGTCTGCTTGGTATATTACTGACCTTCAACTCACTCAACAAGGATAAATACAAGCAAAGGCTTATACCTTGGAAATCTATATAATGGCATGGCTATTTTAGTTTTAATTTTCACCTTTCAACCCCTATATTTCTTGTAAAATCTTTTATCCACTTTGTTCTCATTGGAGCTGCAATGTCTTTTAACTATGAATAGGACTTTTTGTATTACTGGATTTTCTCTCTTTAGTTCCATATTCTTTATCTTTTTATTTACCTTGATTTACTTTCTTCATCTCAAATCCTCATGTGCTAAATCAGTTACCTATCATCAATATTTTATTTATTTGTTTTTTGACTTTTTCTTTTCCATCTTTTTCACCTTGTGTTTCTTAATGGAGGTTCCTGAAGCCATCAGTTAGGATCCCCATTTAATGGTTTTAAATCTAATCATACTATACTGGTTTTATTATTGTTTCTTTTGCATCCCCAGTGTATCTTTATTAGGAGGCCCTTTATACCTTTATCCTCTCAGCAATGCCATTCACTTTTTATGTAATACAGAAGAGGTTTTTTTTTTCCAGGTTATTAAATCAATATTAGTGCAATTAACTGCTCATATATTGGGTCTGCCCTTCCTCCAGACTCCAATAATAACTAGCTTTTAATCCAGGCCCTGTCAGGACAGAGCCTCCATGAGAGGCATGGCTAGTATAAGGCCTAGATGGGCTTGACCCCTGGGAAGAGGCCCTTATTAGTATCTAACTAGGCCTAGTTAATGTGTTAGCTGTGCCAGTAGTCCTATGGCATTTCCTTTTCCCATCAAAAAAAATACTGAATGCCCATGAGCCTCTCTTAGTACTAGTATTTAAAGGAATTGCACAATATGAGGTCTGTGGGAGGAATGACACTCAGCCACAAAAGAAAAGATTATATTAAGATCTAAGTTATATTACTACCCTTCACTTGGGTTATATGACAACAGTTTAAATTCACATCAATTAGATCATATCATTCTATTAAGACTCCTGATCAGCATGAGAGATCTACAGTTAGCTAGAATGAAGCTAATATAAATATTACTTTACTTTACTCTGTAAATTATTACTTCTTTTTTTTTTCCCTCTACCTGCCTCTCTTCTTTCTCCTAATCTCACATGGTGTATGGGTATGATGTGCTAACTGCTTAGTGTTCATCTTTTAATTACCTACTGTTTGCCTTTATAAACTATCTTCTTATTATTAGAGTCATTATGGGTGTGATTAATCCTACAAATCTCAATTTATAATAATTTATAACACCCCCCCCCCCAGATACAGCAAGTAAGTGAATTTACTTATTAATGACCAGATTTTAATACTGGAACTTAGAGTGTTAGGATTAGGGAGTTAGCCTTAGAGAGGGTTAGGGAATGAGGAATGTATAAAAAACACTGCTTACAGGGATACTACAGTTTATATATATTTGACTTAGGGTGTTAGGATTAGGGGGTCCACATTAGGGAGGGTTAGGGAATAAGGAATATAAAAAACCACTGCTTATTATGTAGATGGTATGTCTCATCCACCTCTAACCATATTAATAACTATATTGTACTGTGCACCATTCCTATAATACTACATTTCTGGTCCATTAATTACTCATCCCTTAGGATTATGGGTTAGGGGGTTAGCCTTATGGAAAGTAAGGGAATGAGGAATATAAAATCACCACTTATTTATATCTTGATGTTATGTTTTCTTATCACCACAAAAATCAAGCACATGTTGTCAGTTATTACTAATACACCTTGCAGTATTAATTAATCTAACTACTAGTAAATATAAAATTCTAGCCCTCTCTCTTTCTCTTCATAACCCTCCTTGCCATCATCCAATCTTGATCAGTATCCCCACTGCTTTTCAATTTTATTTGTCTTGAACTCCTTGCTTCCATTCTTTCCCCTTAAATATACACAACTGTGTCTGTTTTTGCAAAAAATCATGCATTTTCTTCTCAAAATTGAGCAAGGCATATAGTTGTTCTATGTGACTACCCTGCTGAACTAATAGAATCTACTAGACACCAACTGAATCTCTAGTAATAAAACATGTAATAAACTTAAGCTAATATAAACTATTTAGTTAGGCTTGTTATCCTTCCTGACTGTATCTTTTGTATCACTCAACATCTTATTGAGCACCTAAGATATTTACTCTCAGTGTAATCCTACTGGGCCCTGAACCTTCATCTTGCCATAATTTATTCAATCCATTCAAGTGTCTTAATAATGACTACACTTCTCTAATTCTTCAGTATATATCACCAGCTGAAGTTTACTGCATGAAGCTCATTAGCTAACACTGGAATGCATACATCTCCTCATAAATTCAAGAGCATAGCTGTTTATATCACTAGCCTTAACTCATTAAGCATCTCATGTCTCTTGATCTGCAGCTCAGAGCCCAAACATATACAACATTAGGTATGTTATAATCATCTCTAACTTTTCTCTTTACAGCCTAATTCCCTCCTTTAGCCAGGACTATGCATAAGCTCTCCTGTGGCAAGTCAATAGTATTCCAAAACTATAATCTCTTGCAATGCTTTGCAACTGCCAGCAATTTTGTGGTCTGATTTGAATATTGCAAGCTATATTGGTAAATCCTGGAAAGTGAGATGATAGTTGCTCATCAGAAGATTTTACTTTCCTCTTACTTTCATCTTTCATACATTTGAATACTTCTCAATGCCAATGGTATCCTGTGTCTCTATATTTATGATAATATCTCCATATATGTCTTACTACCCTCTCTATCTCTCTCTTTTTTGTTTTAATTGTGATTTATTTTTAGATAGCTAATTAATTCCCTATCTTCAGGATCCTCATTATGTGCCTCCCAACCAGGGAAGCATGGTAGCCAGTTAAGACTAATGAGATTCCATATTTCATTGATTGGAATAAGCTTTATCTTGTCAAACATGACTTCTCAACACTTATAGCATATGACCTGCAATCTAGGCATATGATCTATAAGAAGATGGCTACTGAAGTTAACACTCAATATATCATCTACTATGCAGATATATTGAAGATTATCCTCCCTAATAGCACTAAATGTCTTATTTATATTAAGTCTATCCTCTTGCACCTCACTAAAGGCTATGCTTGTTCAGCCTCCCAGATTACAGTTCTGAGCAGTTTAAATGGTGAAATTCTCTAACAATTTACTCAATATTTGTTCTTCAGTTCCTACCCCTATCCTTCTTATGCTGGAGGATTTATGACTATTGGAAACCCTACTTCTCTTATATACTTAAGAATTATTGAAACATTCTTATCCCAGGATGATGAAACCTTTTCAAAGCAATACATACAGACTATTGACATTAGTTCTTTTAAGTAGCCCTCAGTTATTATAGAGCTATCTACTCTTACTACTATAATTCAGATTAAGAGTACACTATGCTCTGTCCTGCTTGAAGACTGTATCAGCAATAAAAAACACCTGCTAGCCAGTGACTATTTGTAAATGCCAATTAATTAATACTTCCAGGCATTAGCCCTAAAACCTATCATTAACCTTAAAGGCCTCAACACTTGTTTTACTGATGTTAAGATTATTGATAAATAAACCCTTCAGCTAACTGCCTCTGACTTTTAGGTAATATGACCTACAATCTGGCTGTTTCATTTTTAACCCTATTAGTGGAAAATGCTAATAAGTCTATCTATATACTGTATGCCCTAACTTCCCCTCTCTCCTATCAATATATAATACCTTACTGACTCTATTTCAGCATTATTTTCATTTGCTTGTCATTCAACCTCACACCTAATTATTACTTATCAGCCTACTTGATTTCTTCATCACATTTTCTCACTATCACTTTCTTCTTTTCCACCTTTTCTCATAGCTTGATGCACTACTGTTACTATTCATCCCCTCCAAACAAAACAATCCTTACCCCATATTACAATTACTCAATCAACGCAACAACCCAACCCAATCCGAACATCGCGAACAATGACGATGCCACCGTTCATCTCACATACC
>JANTQF010000202.1:0-63698 GCA_032988165.1 Emmonsiellopsis sp. PD_33
AAGTGCCCGTACGACCGCCAATGGCTCTCCCGGGAAGTCAAACGTCCCTACCATGGACACTGCCACGGCTCCGCTCCCGCCGACCACCCCTCCCCCCCCTGCCACCCCATCCGCCCCCCCCCCCCCCCTCCGCCCCCGCCCCCCCCTACCACCCCTACCGCCCCCTACAACCCCCCACCCCCAACTCCCCCCGAGATTTTTGATGGGGTGCACATGACATCATGTGAGGTCACATTACAGTCAAATCTGCATGATATTTTCCCATATTTCTATAATTAAAGAGAGAGATGTCTTGCATCCCACCTTTCTCTCGATTGAATCTGCGATCCTTTCAAAGAAAGGAGGCTTACCCAGGCAGATTGGGAAGGTTGCAACTACTTACAGTATATCAATCGGGTTTATCACTGCTATTCCCCCCAAAATACCCCATCTCCCCCCTTTTTTTTCTCACCCTCACATCTGGGTATATAAATCCCATTGATGTGTCCTGTTCTGAATACCGAACTCTGATTCTCTCTTTCCACCTAGTTTCCGCACGACGTTTTACCTCTCCACACACAACTCATCCTCCCGGTAGCGGCCTATATTATGCTTTCCTTTACCACTGGCCAAGTTTTGATTTTATAAATTCAAACTGTCTGATTGCCTAGTAAGTGTCATGCTTAGGAGTTTTCGTCATAGGTTGGAGTGGATATAGGCTTGGAGAGTGTGCATTCAATGACATTTAGGACAAAACGTCTGTTTTATCATCAGCCTTCCATTACATATAAGGAGGCGGCCGAATGCGAAGGCAAGGGATGAGATTGGTTACTTAGACCTTCCGAGTCAATAGGTAATGCGCTTCGATGAGCTGGAACTGAATCCAGTATAGGAATGAAGACAGTCCAGACGGAACAAAGTAATAAATAATAAAAGGACGGAAAGACAATAAGAAAGACGGTAGAGTTAAAGTATCAGATATCAACCCTACCACTCATCAATACACGGAAATGCATGAGGGGCATACACCCTACTTCTTCAAGTACTAGTAGAAAAGCAGCCTGGGAAAGAAAAGAGGGGGGGAAACGAAGCCCTTCTTAGTAACCAGAAGATATAAAAGTCTCCAAGCACATTCGATGGTTAGGCAGCCATGAAGGGTCGACCTGCACCGCCCAGCCTCGCAATGTGCAAGGTTGGAGCGTGGGCTTGATCTCACGTGACATTTTAGTTGGGCGGTTCACCCTGTCTTCCTAGGGGGGAGCGTGGAAATGGAAACAGCGTCACACACTCGGTGACTGCTGCGGCTATCTGACTGGGGACAATGGTCCTTGTCGCTCTTTGTTGCTCTATCGTGGAGATAGGTGTTCAGGATGAAGGAAAGCTCCTTATCTTGGGGAAGGAGTAAGGGCGTAAATAGTATTTGCGCTGAAGCATCGATCGACAAGAGTAGCCCGGGGAATTGAGTATTCCCGGCAGGGACATGGAGAGGGACTGAAAGTGGGATATGGCGAATATTTCAATAGCATGCATGCAAGATGGCTTGTGGGTGGAGTTGAAATTCCATGTAGGCCATGCGAGAAATGCCAAGAAGCAGGATTTCTTCCCCCGTTCATATGTATGTCGTGGGAGACGCTGACCCGTGGATAGAAACACTTAATGGTGAACAACCGAATAAAAAGTTGGAGTAGAAGCCCGAAGTTTGATAATGCCCGCCTCGAGGGAATTGTCGATCCTGATTGGCTGCGCAGGGGGGGATCACCTCCCTCACGCTTTATAAACAGGGCCGCCCCCCCTCGTCAGCGCCCTTCCCCCAACTCACCTTTCACACCATCGTTCTCTAGCATCCTGCATTTCCCATGACATGACCTGAAAATCGCCTAAAATCCCCGCTGGAAGTTAGCTCAGACTCCTAAGTCTGATTCATCACCCCTTCCGCGGGGTGGCCCCTTGGACCATGCCGCCGACATATGACAGCGTGGGCAGCGACTCAGAGGCTATAAACTGCCCACCATTCGGCCCCGACGGCCGGATACAGGACGACTTCGTGCTCTTTGAGCGCTGCAACCATTCCGTCGTCGATATCGTCGGCGCCGACAAGACCTCGAAAGGTAGTCACGTGATAGAAGAGGACATTATCCACGACCTCTCCCATAGAACACCACCCTTTCCTTCTATGCTGCCTATGAGGCGAAATGGGCAAGTAGAAAGGCCCGAGGCCGAGCAGCGGCAAGTTGGTCCCTCAAATTCGTCGTCTGTTGGAAAGAAAACCCGGGAACCCGGCCAAAATAGAAGCACCAGCATAAACGAGCAACAGGTCGAGGCCACGAGCAGCAAAACCAGGCCAGCTGATGCAAAACCAGCAAAGATAAACGAATGGTCTCGTCAGCTGGAAACACCTCCACCGACCCCTCGGATGGGTAGGCAGACGACACCAGATTTGTCTGAGTGGGACGAAGACATGGACTTGTTCGGGTAGGAAAAAATTGGTAGGAAGTGAGAAAGCGTCCATTCAATTCCGGCTGACGTTAATTCATAGATCAGTAGCGCGGTTACTGCTCATCCTATTCTGGGATGAAGGACTGGTGGCTCGGGGGAGTAGATGCTCGTAATGATGCTATCCGATATGTTCGGGAACGGCACGGCGTTTGGGGAGTTCGGGGATTTAAAAATATTGCCCTAAGTGGATTTATATACCCAGAGACGAGGAGAGGCAAATAAGACTGTTGCCTTGTGAGCTATGGTAAAGAAACAGAGGTTCTAAATGTATATAATATTGGCTTGAAGTTGCTGTCGAAATGGCATGGATGAAGTCGGAAGCCCGGGTCACGTGCATACTTAGCGCCCCGCACGGGCCATGTCGCTTAATAAAAGCTGGGCATTGGGCAATTTTTATAAATCTCCGTCTTCTCTTCTCAACTTCCCTTCTTTTGTTTCATTTCCACTTTTCGAGTGAAGGCTTTTTTGCTTCATAAATACCAGATATATTGACCAAGCACATCTGCCACCTGCAAGACTTGTTCTATGTCCTTCCTCTAGCTATTGCCAGGGTTCCGCAGGATGTCCCCTGGCCGGATCACAGAGCAGACAGAGCAAGACAAGCAGATCTTAGCTCTGGCTAGAGGTTTTGATGCCTTGATTGAAACAATTCAGAAACTGACCTGCCAGGAGAGAGAGCTACGGAGTAAGCTTCAGTTTGCTCATGATGAGGTATGTGTTCCCTTTTATCTACTTTCCTCCCTTGCCCATTCCTCGTTTTGTTGCCTTATATGATGAGAGAACCATGATTAGCTCTAGATCAGGAGTTGCTTCGGCAGCGGTGACCGATTAACATGTATTATCTGATTTGGCATTTCTTACATACAATTCTTACGACCATTACCGGCGTAGCATTTGCTGACATTTACCGTCAACAGTACTTAAAGCTTGCCGATCAACTGCCCAGCCGCTCACAGTCTGAAATAGAGATAGCGGAGAAGATACTTCCCGTTCCGTTCGAAAAGAGTAACTGCAACTCATTTACGGATCCCACAAGATGGATATATGAGGTGGAGAAAGCTGGTTATGTCGCTGCTACCGGATTCGATGCCATCGCTAAGGGTCTCGAGGCGTACCGAAGTATAACGGACACGTCGGCAGCACCAGATGGGTATGGAAACAATACAAACATGTGTCTGGTGGCTGCCGACGCCAAAGCTAGGTCCTCTATTGAACATGACTTTACAACTAAGGGTATCCAAGGAAATCTTCGGTGCCCATTTGCGATCCCAAATGGAGGGCCACCTCCTGCTCGTTTAGCCAACGGAGATTTAGACAGTTGTGCGCGGGACCTTGATCCCATCAAAGCCGAGTCGCTTCAGGATACGCAATCTGCTTCCGTGCGAGATTCTGCTCCCAGATGTCCGATAAGGTATCTAGATAATCACTCCCCAGAGGAGGTTGCGAAATATTTCGAGAACCACAAGCACGAGATCCCTCGCAGTCATACTATTTGCATTCAGCGTTATCAAAAAGACTCCCAGAGTGTCCGTCAGCTGGATGAGAAGTACGGCGATATGGTCAATATGATTAAGGGCCTGGGTCTTTACCACCAACCTTACCTTCCTTCCACCCAAGAACCCAGTAGACCTGGTGGCGCCGGTTCCGTCTCCGTCAGTAGGGTAGAAAAATGGGCTGAAGATGTCAGCGCCAAGTCACCGAAAGAAGAAGAAACCCTGTCCCATGAGGCAGTGGATGATGAAACCGAAGAAAGAAAGAGCCATTTTGAACGACAACTGCGAGACGTTCGAGTAGGCGAATCTCCAAGTAGACCTTGGGGTATTCATGTACCGCTCTCGCAAGGGGTTGCCCAGAGTGCCATTGTCTCGCCATCTGTACCAGTAGCTGGTGCACCGGAAATGCCGCCGGCGGATTACGCGGGAGAAGCCCCGGAGGCGTCGTCCATTTCTACTCCTGTCCCTGAAAAATCCAAAGCTTCACCAGCTGCCGCCCGATGCCCGTTCCACAATCTCGCAACCAAACAAGACCCGCCACCCCATGCGTTTCCTGAATCTGCAGGATCGGATATGGAAGTTGAGGAGAAGCTGGAAGACCAGCTGTCCGACAATTTCGATGCCCCTCCTACTCGCGTCCCGGCGAATCGGCCATCGCCGCCGCCGCCACAACCGCCTGTCGAGTCGAAGATGGTGTTTCATGGTCCCGTATTCTTTGGGTATACCGCAGAGGAAGCTGCCGCACTGATTCAGCAGCTGGGAGCTCGAGCGGGTTAAAATAACCACCGCTATCGCCCCTGATTATCTTTCCAACCCCAGACTGATTACGATCTCGTCATACTTTGTATATCATACCCCCAGCCTGTTTCCCGATTTGTCTTGCACATTTTAGCATTGGTTAGCGTCCGCATATTTTATTGCAAGCGATCATGTATGAGTTTGTCATTGCGCGAGCGTTTGCTAGGTTTTTGTCTTGGCATTTGAATGTTGGAGTCAGTGTGCATGCGTGAAGTTATTATTATTAATTAGATATCTATAGAAGATGTGACTCTTCAATTTGCAAGACTTCACAAGCTCAACTCGTCTATCAAGCCATTTGTATGTCATGTTCCATCTATTATTCTCCAAGCTAGTTATAAAAAACCACCACAACTCTTGCTGGGACGTCATCGGAGCAGGACCGCTTTCCGTAGGTTCATTAAAACTATGCCGAGGGATTGGTATTCAAATATGTCTTCCAGACATTCTTGAGAAGTATCATTGGCATTTTCAACTGTGGCCAACCCTTACTGTAGGTCAAACGCGCTATCTTATCAATCAGATCTAGATCACGTGGATGGCTCAATCTGATCATGTGACTTTCCCTCTCCGCATCCCAGCTCCGATCCCGCCGTGTTCAAGACTTAGTAACCAGCAGAGCCGCAACTTCTAACCACCATGCGCCCCGCCAGCATAAACAACATCACCACTCCCCTCCGCCTCACCTCCTCTCTTCCAAGATTTCTTCTCCGCAATCCCTCAGTCTCCCGCCCATTCGCCACGTTCAAACCAACTCGCCCTTGTGCTTCAAACGAACCCCCCATTAGAAAAGTCCCCTCTGCCTTAGCAACCGATTTCCCCATCCACATTCGGCAAAACATGTCTGATATCGTCCACGTCTTCGCGAAGGATGCCTGCCCTCGTGAGTTCTCCCCCGTTTCCCCCGCCATTGGTCCTGGACGAGCTCCCTGCGGGGGAACTACCCCCTCCATAAATCCAAACCCATGCTAATCAGCTCTCTATCTATCCAGCTGCCGGCCCCTACGTACGTTCTACTACATTCCTCCAGCATATGACCAGCATATCAGAGAAGAAACCTAACCAATTGATTGCTCCCAATGCAGTCCCACGCCATCAAAGCCAACGGCCAGGTCTTCCTCTCCGGCGCAATCCCCGCTGACCAACACGGAACTGTGATCGAGGGCACCGTGGCTGAGAAGACAGAGCTGTGCTGCAAGAATATCGCGGCCGTATTGGCCGCCGCGGGAACCACTGTTGATCGGGTGGTGAAGGTTAATGTAAGTAGGGGGCGATATTGCTGGTTATACACTGAGACATCGGGGAATCAGTTATATACCGTTTTAACGCTCTCACCACACTTTTTTTTTTTGGCGTTTTCGGCTAACGAATCCTCAACTTTGAAAACGAATCTAGGTCTTCCTCACCGACATGGCCGATTTCGCTGAGATGAACGGCGTCTATGAGAAATTCTTCACGCATAAGCCTGCCCGCAGCTGCGTGGCTGTGCACCAGCTTCCCAAGGGCGTGCCTGTTGAGATTGAGTGCATTGCCCTGCAGTAGATTAGCCGGGAGAATGAAATAGAAGAATAAATAATATCCTGCCTTTACTCTTCATGGGTTGTGGGGCGAAAGGTGCGGGGAAGGCTGTGGGTAACATGACATGTCTTGTGTGTGTTTTCCCGTTCCTATATATATCTGACAAGAGATGTTGTATACATATTGCGTGTAGAATGATGATGGTTCCCTTTGTGGAATATGAATACATCCAAACAAATTTATTTTATTTTATATTTATTTTTATGCTAATAGAAGCTATCAATTATCCAAAACTGCTTATTCCTTGATGCTGCGTTGAGACTCGCCAATCAATGGTAAATTACGAGCCTGGCTTTCGGCAAAGTACATTACATCCGGTAACATGATCGGGAAACCAGGGACCTGTCGGGCAAGGCGGGAAACTTCTAATGTAACTGGCTATCACATCGCACGCAGGAGAAAAATAAATTAAGAAAAAAGCCCAATCATCGGCTGGGAATTGTTAAGGTATATATAACTATAATAAGGGATAGTAGTTATCATTATTATCGAGGCGTGTGTCGTGTTAACCCCGTACAAAACAGCAGAATCGGCCACGTAAATGGATAAATCAATAGATGGAGAGAGGGGTAAGGAATAGCTAGCGTAGCATTGAAGGGAGGAAAGGGCAAAAATTGAAAACAAACAAATAGATGCGTTGATGCTTGGGTGTTTTGGAGTTAGAACGGGAAATGAAATGACAAGTAAAAGGCTCAGTGGTGAGGGGGATATCAAGATGAAAAAAAAAAAAAACGGAGAAGAGAAAGAGAGGGAGAAAACAAAAAATGAGAAGCTGGTGGGATTATTCGGATCCTCCTCTCCGTGTGTGCATCGTATGGGGGGGAATAAAAGAGAGCAGAAAATAAAAATGCCGACAACTTCAGGACTCTCACTCAACAGCGCTAAAGACATAAGATATTTAAACCCAGCTGATCACAACAAAATCATACCCCCCCTTCTCTTCCCTGGGAGAGAAATAGTAAACCATTCCCATAGACCGCTCTTATAAGATAGAAAATTTCATCCGTTCATTCGTAGGCAGGCGATTGTTGTGAGTCGTACGTAGATTCGATCAGCTCATCAGCTCATCCCCACATTTGCTTCTATATATTATTACCTCCGGGGTAATGTTCCAGCCATCCGACCTCCACCACCAGCCATAAGACTCTGCTTCACAATCAAATCCGCTGCCGCAGCGGTAGCTAGTCTTTCCTTCTGCCTGTTGCGATCACGGATGTAGGCATAGGCTTCGGGTCGCATACGAAGGATACGCAGGATCATATCATCGTTTGGTTCGGCTTGTGCTTCTCGCCATTTCTCCTCTTTGGCTTGCTTCATGGTGCCTAGGTTGCGAGATAGCATAATGCTCTTTCCACGGCGGGCGGAGGGGACTCCGGCAGAGCCACCGATGCCGGAGAATGGACTGAGAGATGATGAGGTTGCGGAGAGGCGGTTGCGGTTCGCTTGTTGTTTTGTTGCGGTTGCTGAGGCCATGCGTTCAGAGGTCCGGATGAGGTGTTCCGTCGGTTCGAAGTAGAAGAAGAAGAGTGTTTGGATTTCGTGGTATTTTGGAGATTTGAGAATGTCTAGCGGTACGCCATTTGCTTCGCCAGTTTCTTCATCGACAGCGTTGAAGAAGTTGAGGAGTAGGACGAGCCAGCGGGATACGACGTCGACTTCTTGCTGTGTGAGGGGCCGCTGGTTGGAGGGCTTGTCGGAGAGTGGTGGCACTAGAAGGCCTTCGACAGTCACGAGGACCTCTTTCCATAGACGAGCCATAACAGTCCTCATAGCTTCTTCGGTTAATGTCTGGTTCATGATAGAAAAGTTGTCATCGAAGTACGTGAATAGGGTTTCTAGTGCTCCCTCAATTTCCGCTTGGGTGGGACCCGTGCTAGTCGGAGCTCTGTTTCGGTTAAAATAGCTGGACACAGTAGACATAGTGATGCCTTTCGATAACAATGCTTTGAGAGCGCGACGGGAAAGACAGTGGTTGATATACGCGGAAAGCTGGGCGGGTTGTCAGTAAAGTGGCTTGCTCGATGTGTCACTAGAGGTAAAGACTGACCTTTTCAGTTGTCTTACGAGTCATCTCCCTCTCCGTCCGTTTCAAAGTACGGAAGGTCCTACCGAAATAGAACTGAATATCGTCGCGTTCCCCTTCCATACTTACACGAAGTAGAAGTCGACCCTGCGTATCCAAATCTAACCAGTATTCTCTTGGGACGAAGTCCGAGAAATGGGCTGGATCTAGTTTGAGAGATGTGCGGCCCATATAGTCGTGACTGCCCACTGCATCCCAATCCCAGACAGTTGCAATGATATTCTGGGGCCCTTTAGTCATGATATCAACAGTATCGTCCCAGCGTGGGTTGAGGTTGTCGTATATTATCCGAGACTTGAATATACGCTGAGACTCGTCGGCCAAAGTAACGTAAGGATCACTAAGCCCGTCCATATCACAGCCCTTCAGGTCTTCCGCTTCTACGATTTTCACAGTGAAAACGTAATTGGTAACCTTTCGTGTCCGTTTTGTCGCAGGAGGTGCGTTCTTTGCAAGCACGTCAGCACAGGCATCGACATTGATCTCCTTTTCAAGCTTGTCAAGTTGATGAAGCGCATATTCGATATTATTAAGTTTTACGAACGACTAAAAGGTCAGCGATCCTGTATAAGCAAGCTTTGATATTTCGGGGCTCACCTCTGGGAAGAACTGGAAGGGTTCGATCTTTTCCTTGTTGTTCCACGCTTCCTTCGCCATTTGCATCCATTTTTCCTGTTTAGTTTGAGACAGGGCTGCCTCTTGTTCGGGGGTGAGGCGGTCCATTTCCTTGATGAATGACTGTTCAAGAACCTCACAATACCTTGCTAAGCCAGTGCCGATAGATTTGGCGATGGCAGTCATGAACTTGGCGTACCCCACATCATCATCCCAATTAAGTTTTACAATCTGGTCAATGACTTGGTTAAACGATCGGAAAACGTCGATGACAGACACACTGTGGCGCTGCTCCTGGGATGGGATGTCGTTGGGCATGTCCGTTCGGACTTTGAAGTTGTCTTGCTTGATAGCCTCGTCGACCCAGCCGGCGATTTTCTCATCGGTCGCCCGAATCCAACGCCAAACGAAGTCGGATAGGAGTTCTTCAATTGGAATCGGGAATGGATCGCTGTATCATGATTCGTTGTTAGTAAACGTGTTTTCTAACATATGCGATATCGCCGAACGCGAGTTTATACTTACCCTGGGAGCGCCTGCCCGTAAACCTGACGAACGTCTGCTAATTCTTTATACAAGTCGAAACCGTCCTGGATGTCGATTGCTTCGTTTTTATCTCTAGCGGCTTGAATAATCCTAACAATGATATCGCGCGCGTCCTCTGCGAACATGGGAAGAATACAGTTCACAAGAATCGTAAACGGATTGACACTAGCAAGTTAGCTTAAGAAGCACTGATGGCGACCCAGGTTGAGTAACATACCCCATAATCTCTGCATTCTTTCGGTATCTCTTCTGTATTCGCTGGCAGAGCTTCATGATACCTTTGCCAAGCTGTATTACATGATAGAATTCCCAATCCTGCTGGTTCGGAGGTATTTCCTTGTCAAGCATTTCTTGATACACTTCTTTCGCCTTTTCTACAAGCCCGTCATAGACGTAAGATCGGAATCGTTCGTGATCTTCTGGGTTGGGAGAGAAGCATGGATCTGCTTCAACGTAGTTCTCGAGTACGAACATCACCGAACCGATGGGTGGAACTTTGGTATCGTAGCAATGCATCATAGCCTCATAGAGGTGTCGAAGAAGTGCCTCGTGGAGAGACTTGACGAGCTGTTCCATAACACCAATATCTGCAACCGTCCAATTAGACCTATCGGAAAATGGACTGATGGCAAGACTACTCCGTTTATTTTTGTCCTGCTGTGGCTGTTTCACGAAGGCGAAGGCGGAATCGAGTGTATCGAGATCAATCTCCTGTTCGACATATTTTTCGCGAAACACATCCAGTAACAAAACAGCTCTAGACGAGGTCGGTATGCGCCAGCGAAGACTAATTTCGTTCAGTAAATCGGTGGACTGTTTCGATAGGAGCGGTGGGGAGCCTGCGTCAGAGGCGGTATTATCTGGGTTGAGTCGATTTTTCAAGTCATACGAAATAACTTCTGCGAGCAGAGCACGGTAGAAGGGCACAGGATCCGGTGGAATATAGGTATAAATATTAGCGTCATTAGATTGACTGTAGGATAAATCGGAAAGCGAGGAAGCAAGATCAGCGATTTCTGACACTGGACGGGGACCGCCAGAAGTGCTTGTTTTGGTTTCCGGGTTCGACTGCATTATGGTAAACATCATGCCAGAAAGGTCACCGTCTTCCCCCTTTTTCCAAGAGTCATAAGCCTCGACCGATTCAAAGTCTTGGCTCGACAATGTCTTTCCCGTATTCAAATTAAGCTGAACTTGATACGTCTTCAAGTCCTTTAATGCTGCGGTCGCCGTCCACTCGTCTTTGTTCCTGTTTATGTCGGACTGGACCTGCGAGTTCCTGAGACCAAATACTTTCGCGACCGCTTGCACCAGAGGCATGTCGTCGACGTTGTAAGTAAGAGGTACGAGTTCAGTTGTCGTGGTTCCTGGTCCGTCCTGCGAGAGGTCTTGATCATGCGCAAGAAGCTTTGTCTCCAAAACCGAGAGTTGGCTGGCCAGTTCAGGCTTATCCTTGTCCCATCCATTTTCTTTTAAAATTCGGGTGATGAGTCTCACGAATAGAGCGACATGCCGATCAACCATGAGCTTCCAGCTCGTATCATCTGGCGGCTGTCCCTTCGAGAGTTCCTTGGTGGCATTGGAAAAGAATATAAGAACGAGAGGCTCCGCACGCCGTTCATCCTTCATACTCTTGTGGAAGCTTGGCTCTTTCAGTTCGTTCAGGAATGCTGCGAAGGTTCTCCTGACGCCTTCATCCTGATATGCTTTATCCCTTTCCGTCCCCTTGAATACCCCAGTCAACCGATTTTCGAGCCTACTCAAGAATCCATGGGGTAATCTCGTGCTCTTGTGGTCTTTAACCAAGCTGAGATCACTGATTATAGAAGCGGAAGATTTGTGGGCGCGTTGGCGAGGGGTCGGTATGCTTTGCGTGGTGCGACGGGCTCGCGGTTGGAGGAGGTAGGCCAGATAGGCCGCACGAAGAGCGTATATGTAGGCATCATTGGCGGTGACTGGTCGCTTTCGAATAGCGGAACCAGCACGCGACAGGCGGTTTATGTGTTGGCTGCTTTGGCTGTCCAACCGTCGACTGATGCCGCGAGAATGCGAGGATGATGTCGACATGAGACCCTAGCAGTCGTCTTTCTCTTCTCTATCCAAAGCAGGAGGTGTCTTGCCAGAGAGGGAAACGAGGCAGGGTCATGGATCCCCAGAGAGGTAGCTCACTGGGCGCAGAGGGATGGGGCGGTCCTGATGCTCCGTGGCGGCTGAAGGTCTTCCCCGCCTTAGACTGCAGAACTCTCAGCTGGGAACACGTAGTCGGGAAACTGGAGGTCAATTATGGCACGGGCGAACGACAGATAGATGGCGGTAGACGATGGTATCGGGATGAACTGGGTGGAATGGCCAGGTTCAAGCAGGATTGATGCTGAAACCAGCGAGCTCAAAATAGATTGGCCTGTCTGACGACTGTTGGCTGACGGAAGCGGATTCGCGGTCTGCTGACTTGGCAGTGAACACGAAACAGAGCGCAGGTTAGCACAAACAAGAGACAGAGAACAACGGGAGATTCGCAGCCGGTCACTCGCGATAATCGGGCGTGGGACCGTCAGCCTGGGATGGTGGCGGGGGGTGCATGGATATCTGGATGGTTTCAGGGTCGATTCCAGACATGCGAGGTGGCGGATAAGAGCCGCACCGGTTTGATTTAGTGCAACCCGCCCTCTTGAACAGACGACGCTCCAGTTAAATATAGGACTTAGTTTTATTTTTGGGGACTAATCAACTGGGCTGATAGAAAATGCAAGTGCTACATGCAAATAATACGCTCTTGACGGATGAGTGAATTTCAATGGGCTTCCATAATTCCACTTTAGCCACAAGGCGCCGGCAACAGCATGATATCTCCAAAAACCCCCTAGGTACATCCGTACACTGTTCTCAGCGTCCTCCAGAGCTTCAATCCCATTCTCATCAAGACAGAGTCATCGACCAGGCATTTGATAAATGGACATAATGGAGTTACGGAGGTTGGTAATTCGGTAAGTGGCTATCCCAGCCGAACTTGGAACTGGAATTCATAATAGAAGATTTATTGGACGCCGTTGTATAAATACCGCTTATTTACATAAAACAAATTCTCTTCTCGTATCCCCGAGAAATTACCACGTCTCACCTGGCTTGCGCGCCTACAGAGAGCAGTTAGCACGGGGGGAGACCATAACATTGCGTCGGTTTGGAATGCATCAACCTACCACCATAGTATTTGGTCCTCCAAGCTCTCTCTCAAGGCCGTCGGGGTATGTGCGCGGGACGCTGGGTTTATCGGGGTAGAACTGGCTGACAGTTCCGCTGAGGACAAAGACGGAAGCGACGGCACATCCGAGCAAGAAAAACCCCTTCGCGGGCTTGAAATGCGAATACTTTTCGGTGGAGAAGATGTTCAGGATGTCATTGTCTTCATGGACGGGCTCTCCGAAATTCCTTCGGTCTTGCTGGTCCCACCATTTGGTGTAGGGGGAGCGGAACTGGCGTTTCTCTGCGGGAGGGTTTTGGTAGCCGCCGGTCTAGGGAGGAAAGAAGTTAATACGGGGACCATTGATGGGCGTAGGATACACTGCACACCATTTCCGGGTCTTCAGATGGCGTCTGCGAGGCGAACCGGACTTGCGAGACCGACGCATGGGGGCGGACAAGAGTGCGGGCAGGCAGTTTGGCTGCTGCCACAAATTGCCTTGACAGCATCTGGGGGTCGAACGGGGTCAGCAGGCGGCTCAATTGCACGGACACAGGGCAGTACTCACGACGAGAGGGTGCTAGACACAGCGTTGTCGAGCAGGACGGGCGGGATTCAGCAACAATCGAAGCTGGCGATGTCGACGGGTGGAAGTTGACGCGGCCGAAAGCGGTAAGGCGTGGGCGAGTCGGGAGGGCGGAGAGTCACGTGGGGATTACGTCAGCAGCAGGCGCAGGAAATTGCCTTCGTCTGGTTCGAAAATCCAGTTCCCACGCAAGAACCCAACAGCACGCGTTTTCTCGTCGTCAGCAACGCAGCTTTGCCGATAACGATGCCAATCTTCCTGCGCCGATTCGACCTCTGCAGAGCTATCGATTGATGGTATATTCGCGTACTTTGAACGCGTTTTCGCCGGGAACGTTGGGGTCTGCTGCGTGTTTGGGCCCCTGTCCCTCAGCTAACGAGAAATGCAAAACGGCAGCCTCAACGGCACCTCCCAACTCCAACACAGCATAACCCCCGAGCCTGAACCCAAGCTTCATGGGTCTCCTCCCCTTCCGACGGCGCTACCCGACCCTGCCGCCAGCGACCTGATTCCTGCGGGACCGAAGGAAAATGATGTCGCGCTCGATGACCACCAAGGACCCCCGTCCAAAAAACGGAAAGTTACAGGCTCGGGAACTCCGCGTCCAATATCGCCCCCGTGGAAACGCGTGTCGGTCGATGGCCCGACTTCGTTTATGGAAGGTGGTAGACGGAAGTCGTCCAGGACAAATGCGGTTCCCCTCGAACTACTACCGCAATCAGATAAGAGGCATACCCGATCAGCCCATCAGGATTACGTCAGTAAATCGAAGCCCAGTCGCGCGTCATGGAGCGGAAACCCTCCATCAACTACCGCAGCATCCCAGCCGGAAGCAAATGGCAGACGTGTTGCCGGCGGGAAGCCCATCGCCAATGGTTCCGACAATACATCTCCCAGAAAAGACTCTCTCAGAAGCCCAAGTACCAGAACGGCGTCTGCGAAGCAATCCAGCACCTCCTCGTCTAGAACCCCTACTACAAGGACCCGAGCTCCCAGCCTTCTTTCATCTAGCGCCCAAAATAAATCACAGCCGGGCACTACCAATGGCAAGAATAACCAAAAGCCACGACGGGGTTCTGGCGCACCAGCGACGATGTCTCCATCGTCAGTGAGGCATACAAGCGCAAGTGAGAGAGGCCGGGGAGCTGATAGTGTGGAGGGACAGGATACGGGGTGGAGTTCCGCCCAGAAGTTACCAAGGCTACGTTTCAAAGTCAAGATGCCTTCGCTAGAAATTCAGCATCCTTCGCACGTGTTAGCCCAAAGGAAATACTCTACGTTCCGGGAGTGGGTGGAAAACGAGGTAATAACAGATGATGAGGGTGGATTTCCAACTGTCGAGTCTGCAGTCCAGGAGGCTCGAATGAGGCAGAGAGTTTGGGAAGCAGGCCAACCCGGCCAACTTCTTAGCGAGGATCGCTGCTCTCGTTATATTACAGATCCAGCGGAAGAGCCCCCGCCTCAATACTCGCATCAGGATCATCTCGTTGCTCATGCTCTTTATTTTAAGAAACTTCTTGACAAGGAGCGCAAGCAACATCGACATTTGGCGAAATTGTTTGCGCAATGGTGCGCAGATGTCTGGAGGAAGCGAAACAAGGATCCAGACGACATATTGAGGGAGCAACAAGAGGAAATTCGACAAAAGCGCAAACAACTTGTGAAGGATTTGCAACGGCAATTCGACCTAGTTCGTGCAGAGGTGGACAAAGTCCGATTGGCGAGGTGGGAAGAGCAGAGAAAAGCAGAAGATCAACTCGCTCTCAACAAAGCCATTAAACAATCTACGTTGTTATTCGAAAAACGAAGGCCAGATCGGGCCGAAGATGTCGAGGCCGACGAGAGTCAGACCGACGTTGAGACCGGTTCCGAGGAGGGGTCAAGCGATGAAGAAACGGAGAATGAAAGCAATATGTCAACATCAGAGAGTGAAGGCGAAGATGAAATTGCTCATGACGATGACGAAGGTCTGACGGCCGAAGAACTCCGTCTCAAGTATGCTCATCTTACATCAGGTCATATACCGGACGATTCAAAATCGGGCCGTTCCTCGCAAGAATCCCCAACATCATCTCGCGCCATGTCTCCAGAGCAGGAGCTCGATCTCGAGGATGCAGAACCATTGTCACCTCGTACCCATGATAGCGGACACCTTGAAGCAGAATTGGATGAGGTGGACCCGATGCTCCTAGATGAAAGCGATGAGTCGACCGATATGGATGATGATATGGGCGACAGTGACGAAGACCGGTCGCTTTCGGATGAAGACGAGGATGACGATGTTAGTGGTAGTGACGACGATGAACCTGGTTTATTGGGGTTTTTCTCCTCAAAAATGATCAAACCGGAAGAAGAACCGGCTAATAAACAAGAGGGAAAGATGGAAACCCATGAAGATGATGGCTCTGAGGACGATGAGGTCCTCCTTGTCCCCAATGGAGCTGAAACTACTCCACCTGAGGACAATCCCGAGGCTGAACCCGTCGAGACCCCGAACCAGGTTCAACCAAGCATGGAAGTTAGCAGCCAACCTTCCCCAGAAACAGTCGCCACGAAGCCATCAGAAGCCGAATCTATTTCCTCATATGAGCCAAATCAGGCTGATTCTGCTGAAAACCAACTTGATAACGCTACTCCAAAGTCACCGCCTCCGATCAAAACCCCAATACCTCACCTTCTACGCGGAACATTGCGGGAATACCAACACTTTGGTTTGGACTGGTTAGCAGGCCTCTATACGAGCAATATCAATGGAATTCTTGCAGATGAAATGGGTCTAGGAAAGACTATTCAAACGATCGCGCTCCTCGCCCACCTAGCAGTGGAGCACGAGGTTTGGGGCCCGCATCTGGTTGTGGTTCCTACTAGTGTTATGCTTAACTGGGAGATGGAATTCAAAAAGTGGTGTCCCGGTTTCAAAATCCTCACATATTACGGCACACAGGAGGAGCGAAGACAGAAGCGCAAAGGCTGGATGGACGATGACCGCTGGCATGTTTGTATCACCTCATACCAGCTTGTACTCCAAGACCAGCAGACCTTCAAACGACGAAATTGGCACTACATGGTCCTTGACGAAGCCCATAACATCAAAAATTTCCGATCCCAGAGATGGCAAACCCTCCTCACCTTCAAAACCCATGCCAGACTTCTTCTAACGGGAACACCGCTCCAAAACAACCTAACCGAGTTATGGTCCCTACTTTTCTTCTTAATGCCATCTGACGGCGGAGACACGGGCGTCGAAGGATTTGCCGACCTGCGGAACTTCTCGGAATGGTTTCGACGACCGGTAGAGCAAATCCTGGAACATGGGAGAGAAACGATGGACGATGAGGCCAAAAAAGTAGTAACGAAGCTGCATACTGTGCTTCGGCCCTATATTTTACGCCGGCTCAAGGTGGACGTGGAAAAACAAATGCCTGCAAAGTTCGAGCACGTTGTGTCTTGCAGGTTATCAAAACGTCAGCGTTACCTGTATGACGGCTTCATGTCCAGGGCTCAAACCAAAGAGACACTCGCGTCCGGAAACTATCTTTCCATCATCAACTGTCTGATGCAGCTGCGCAAGGTTTGCAACCACCCCGATCTTTTCGAGACACGGCCCATCACGACATCCTTTGCAATGCCAAAATCTGCCATTGCCGATTTTGAAATCAAGGAGCTCTTCGTCCGACGTCGATTGTTATGGGAAGAACCGTTGAGCAAGTTGGATCTAGACTTCTTGAACCTTGTCCCCATATCAAGAGAACATACGTCGAGAAGGCTTGTGGATGATAGCACCCGAATCATGGCCTATGGTCCACTCCGGGACCTCCGCGAGCGCCAATACAACCGCACAAACTGGCGTATGAGCTTTGACGGTTCTTCGGTCCAATCTGTTCTGACCTCAATGGAGAATTCCGCCAGGAAAACACGAATGGAAGGGCTGGAGCGATGCCTATATTTTGAGTCGAAACGCCATGGACAGCGTCCAGTGTACGGCAAAAGTTTAATTGATTTCCTCACCCTCAACACCAGTATCCAGAGTGGTTCGCAACGCCTGCCCCCACGAAGATCCCTTATTGACTGGTACTCACGTCAATCACCAGCCATTGCGTCAATGGTCTTATCGCTCAATGAAAGATCGCTTGCCATGGAAAACATAGTTTCAAAATTTGCATGTATCACACCAGCTGCTGTGGCGTCAGATGTAACAACCACAGCGCTAACCCCACTCGAATCACGCTACTTTACGAAGCCACAGAGAGTCCCTGCCTATGATCCGTTCCATGAAGCCCAGATGCGCCTGTCAATCGCATTTCCAGATAAACGGCTTTTACAGTACGACTGTGGAAAGCTCCAGCAGCTTGACAAGCTTCTCAGGAAGCTCCAATCCGGAGGTCACCGTGCCCTTATATTTACGCAAATGACGAAGATGCTTGATATCCTAGAGCAGTTCCTTAACATACATGGTCACCGATACCTTCGTCTTGATGGAGCTACCAAGGTTGAGCAGCGGCAGATATTAACCGAGCGCTTCAACAATGACACGCGAATTCTGGCGTTTATCCTCTCCAGCAGATCTGGCGGTCTAGGTATCAACTTGACTGGGGCGGATACTGTCATCTTTTATGATTTGGACTGGAATCCTGCAATGGACAAGCAATGTCAGGACCGCTGTCACCGAATTGGCCAGACTCGTGATGTCCATATCTATCGGTTTGTCTCTGAATATACCATCGAATCCAACATTCTGCGCAAGGCAAATCAGAAACGGATGCTTGATGACGTTATCATTCAGGAAGGCGAATTCACCACAGATTACTTCCAAAAGTTGGATGTGCGTGACATGCTTACTGAGGACGTTGTTGAAAGCCATGATGAAGCCAGCGCAGCAATGGATCGGGTCCTGGATACTAGGGCCATTGCAACACCTCGAGCCTTCGAGCAGGCGGAGGATAAGGAAGACATTGATGCTGCCAAAAACGCGGAGAAGGAACTTGAGCATGCTGATGACGGTGACTTTGAGGAAGGTAGCGTCCCGCAGACCCCCGGCCAAGTCGAGGCCAACCAAGCGGCGACGCCCGTGGCGGCGACAGAAGCTGACGCATACGAGTCATCTGTCGCTAATGCAGGGAACGCGAATACACCTGCACGTCAAGGATCGCCGCTGGAAGCGGTTGGACAGGATATTACAGATCTTGAGCTTGAATCCGGCCACATCGATGACTATCTTCTCCGCTTCATGGAATGGAATTTGAAGGATGAGCCGTTAGTGCTACCCCCGGACAAGAGGAAGAAGAAATCGAGAAGGGGGCAGGAGCATCGGGTCAAACGGCATAGATGATATGGGAAGGTGTTTATGTTATGGCATTCGTGTTTTCGGCGCAATTTCCCTTCTTGGTCGGTCCGCTTTGAAATGGCGAAAGGTGTTTGTGTGGTGTTCATCGATTTTCCCTATGTTTTTGCTTTGGGCATGTTTGGGGAAATACGGAAAAGGAAAAAGAAGAAAGAGAAGGCATGCGCATCATAGATGAATATTCTACTTCCCTCCTCTGTTGTATTATTTTATTTTTATATTTTTATATTTATCCTAATTTGTGTTGCCGCTGAACAATTGTCAGCACACCATGTCCGCATAGCTGCATACAATTTGGAATTTTACCCGGGTTCTCGAGGCACAAGTTTCACCAGCCTCCAACGCGGCCAAGCTGCGCTTTAATATTGATAATGCCATTTAGATTTGCATATCTGTCAATCAATCGGGGCGCTTTACTAATTAACAAAGAGACAAAGGAATTGTCCCATCCAATCCATCCAATCCATCCATTGTAGTACTGTAGCACGTGACAGCTCTCTGCCTTCCAATATTCCCCACCGCGTCAGGGATCCCCAAACACCGTTCAACCTCCCTT
Organism: Emmonsiellopsis sp. PD_33; assembly: GCA_032988165.1. Taxonomy (NCBI): domain Eukaryota; kingdom Fungi; phylum Ascomycota; class Eurotiomycetes; order Onygenales; family Ajellomycetaceae; genus Emmonsiellopsis; species Emmonsiellopsis sp. PD_33. The sequence continues at coordinate 19,250 of JANTQF010000202.1, forward strand.
CATGTTGCCCAAGCCAACCCGCTGGAAGCGACATCAGCTTCGAAAGAATTCCCAAGACTCCCTTCAGATCAATCACGGAATGCGGTAATGCCGACCGAACCTCTAGATGTGCGTCGGTGATGGAACTCCCGTCAGGTTCTATGGTTCAGATCCTCTGGCACAGGCCATGACTCGTCGCCCGTCAAAAGGAAGTTGGCCAAGTTACAAATACGGTATGGTCAAGCATGGCACTGATGTGATATATCGATTCCTGGAACCCTGGTTTAACTTTGCTTGAGATCTGGGGTCCCCTCCTCGGCATTCGGGCAGCGGGTTACAGCCTACAAGCTTGAAGTGGGCATCAAGGGAAAAATATACACGAGGAGAACAACCCTTTTCTCTCCCCCTTGTGTTTTTAAAGTTCACCTGAGCCGCTGTTCGTCAATAAGCGTGTTTTAATCAGTACCGTTCCAAACCTCGGAGATCTTCCTCGGGCGCGCAGGCAGGCTGCTGGCTTGTTCGAACCGTGGACAATGCAATCATACTTGTCGGCGTTCGACCTGTCATGGCAACTAAACTCAACTAAGAAGTTGGAGAAGAAAATTTGTTTTTATTTTCGAAGAACACAGGCCCAATGGATGATTCGGCAGAAGCCTTTTGACAGCTTTCTCTCGTTTCCACTCTTCCTTTCAATTCCCATTCCCACCCCCAGCCCGTCAGCCAGCCCGGAGAAGAAAACCCAGACAACCAGCAAAGTCAGCCCCCTTTATCCTCGGCCAGCGAGGCCAGGACGAGTCGGGATCTGGACGGCGGACGCTAGAGTTGACAGATCTGCCGTTGGAAACGAAATCTTGGCAGTCGGATCCCATCAGACTTTAAACGAAGACGACGTGCGCCAACCACGGACCTCAATAGGGGATCAATTAGAGTGAAGCGGGATGAAGAAAGTTTATCCTTTTGCCCAGCTTCCAAGATCACGAATCAACCAAGCCCCCATGGGCCATAAGGTTGCACGCTCAGCCCAAGCCGACGTTTGGGCTTGTAAAATACGGCTTCAATCGGTATTTAAAAAACAAATGATACCTTTCAGTGGCTTGCTGGATGAGCTGGATGGGCGAATTAGCTCTGGTCTTGGAGGCTTCTGGGGGAAGCCTCCTGCATGTCGATATCCGCCATCCACATCCCGGTTGGCCTATCAAAATGTGACATCACAAAAGCCTCGTGCTGAATTGACAGAACGTGTTTTTTATCACTGTGCAGTTTTATGCGATTTCAGTACCAGCTGTGTGGAGGAATTGTTCAATGCAAGTCTTCACTCTCCTTTGCACGGCGCATTAACACTCCACTACAGTTTACTTTAGAACTGGATGGAGGGCGATATCCTGGCAGGGTCGACGGTCGTCCGTCCACAACTTTTGGTTATCCCTGTATTCCTTTTTGTCAACGGAAAAAAAGGATTCTCGGTCACACGAACTGAAGATATGATGAGATCTCAGGGTTTTTATAATATGTCTCAGAGATAGATTCTTGCGAGAAGGTAATCAGCTCCGTTTGTTACATTGCCAAAGCCTGCTCCGAGGATGCTTATTACTGCATCAAGCGCAGAGGCGCGATTGGGGGAGAGGCGTGGGGAGGCTTTGCCTGCTCGTCTTGGCCTTGGCGCCGGGCATGCCTGCGGACGACTGGGGTGACGACAAAGAAACTTTGTTTTAACCCAACCAGGCGCCCTCCAAGAGCCCAGCCAGATGGTTTTGCCCAGTGACCCCACCGCCGCTGGGCAGCTTGTTGGTTAGTGCGGTTAGCAAGAGGTCAAACCCTGACGACTCATTAGTGTTTGGATAATGGAGCAAGTCGCAGGGAATAGAGATCCGCCAAAGGGTGGACATGACGTTAGTGCTCGCGTTATGCCATCCAGGACAGGTTGCTCCGATGCAGAGGAAATCGGAGACTGCTCCAGCTCGGCTGGCCGGTACCTTCACTGTATCGCTAAAAGTATTACAGGAGATCGATCGTCCTAGTTCCGCCCCTTGGGCACTCACCCGCCAAGATGTGGGTTTTTCAACAGAAGAACGGGCGTGGGATGGTGATACAGATTCACTTTGTCGTCATGACTTGAAGCTTCGGACCCTTCCCTAATATAAATACTACACTTTGGGACGGTTTCGGTACTCAATATCGAAGTACTCCGATTTACCACTATCCCGGATTTTAACAAAGTTGTGGCTGGCCGCGGATGGTTGCCCTTTTAGTCAGACCCGCTATTCAGTTATTGATGCATGTCTGATTCAGTAACCTAACTGGAACACCGTGCACTTACTTAGCTCTAATATTCTGGTGTGCTCTGCTCCTCTTCCAACCAACGTCAGACATTCCTTGCATAACATCTCACCACACAAGCTTCTGTCAACGGTCTCTCTCCCCCTCCGGATCTTCCTCTTCTTCGCATCTTCACGTCTCCTACCTCTTCATCACTCGATCAGATAATTGGGCTGACACCCTTTGAAGTCTGATAAACAATCGAACATAGGTGTGGAGTTTCGCTGAGCTCGAGTCCGTGCAGCTATCCTCGTCTTGCACTGCCGTTATCGGCAAAGCAACATGAAGACGTCCATCCCGGCGGACGTGTGGGAAACGAAACGTGCACTCATCGCCAGTCTCTACAAAGACGAGGAATGGCCATTGAAACAGGTGATTAAGAAGATCCGGACTGACGAATTCAATCCAACGTAAGTGTCCTCCCCTTTCGCAGTCGGGAGTCCCTCTTGAAACTGATCTCACATCTCCTATCCAGCGAAACACAACTGCGCAGCAGACTGAAGAAATGGGGCGTAACGAAACCCTCGCGCCAGAAGCGGAAGAAGAATAGCGATGGCCAGACCGTGTGTCCGACAATTCGCCATGCCGACCGACTTGATTTATCTACAGCGAGCGAGGTATCGTCGTCATCGCAGGCGACACCCTTCCCCGATAGAGTTGCATGGAGTGATCAAAAGGCGTGGATGTTGTCAGAAAATATTCCACCGCGCTTCCCGAAAGATTCGTCGTTTTACGAAGCGCACCATCTAGCAGCGGAATGGGGCTCAATGAATGGGCTCCAAAATGATGGATCATATGCTCCTCATGTTCGATACTCGTTACCGACCTTTGCAAATTCACCGACGCTTTGTTCGATGAATCCCTATGGATATAAAAACCGCGCTGCAAACTCGATCAACAATAGCGCTCTCAACACATCCATGGCATGCCAATCGCCATTTGTCGCCTCCGAAACCCCAATCTCGGCCAGCGATTCGTACTCGAAATCGTACCCTGGAGAATGGACATCACAGACAAGCCCGATTGATATCGAGAGCAATCCTTTGACACCATGGAGCTATGTATCGAATGACGCGGGGCAAGGTTGCCAGTCCAACATGTTTACGTTACATAGCGCGAGTTCTTCAGTCACAGAATATACTGAACCGATCCAGAGCGACGATTGCTTGCAACCGTTTGGCCAGCATGGGCCATCCCCCAATTCAGATCTCGACCTACTTGAATTGGATCCTTCTGCTAAGGCTTGGAAACGCGCTGGAGCTACCCACATTGTCGGTCCAGATGGCGTTGGCTGCCGTAATCCAAGAGTTGGCCGCGGTGTCCACATACGTCGACGACCAGAAATGAAAAGCAAAAGCGACGCCTCTCCGACCCGTCAGCAGATGCCAAAGGTGCAAAACTGTCTTTCGATTTCAGATAATCCGCTCTCGATCTCCGAAACCGACCCCATTCTCCAAACCGTGTCACTCTCCTCGAGGAACGACGTCACCCATGAATACCACTCGAACCAATAAGACCATCTAATCTCCCACGAGAAATCCTCCAACGAGAGGCGGACCGATTCCTTACCTGAAAGAGCCGAAATTCGATCGTTTGCACCCCGTTTTCCTTTGTCCACTTCCCATTGTTCTTTATGGAGTTCTATCAGTGCAACGCAGTGTTTCTCAATCATCACTCTTTTTCATTTCGAAAATGGCTTTTTGAACCTGGGCAACCCGACCGCGCCATTCGATTAGACATTTTGTACATGACCATTTTTATTAACGGTTTTCATCAAAAGCGCGAACCTATTCTAAGTAGCGGGGAACCCTTTTTATGGAGTGTTAATTATTTGCTATTTTGTTGGGCATTCAGCGATTTACGGAATATATCCCCCTGGCTTTTGTCGTTTATGTTCCTCTTTCGTTTCCATTTCGTGCTTTATATCTTCTTCGAAGACAGCGAGGTATCCTTTTTCTGTTATCCCATTTATCTCTTTGTTTCTTTGATTTGGAAATTGTAAATTCCTTTTTGTTTTCCTTTTTTTTTATCATTTTTGTCTGGGATCTGGTTTGGAACTTTGGGATGGCTGGGACTCGGATCTACGCATTTTGATATCTTACTGTGACATCTATATATAATGGTATCTATATATGTTCGCGCCAAACACCTACTTAATATAACTGATCCCTATCAACTAGGCTCATACACCCCTTCCCTCACTTCACAGTACTCCGTACTCTGCGTTCTAAGACACCTCTGGTATCTCATAGTTACCCCGTACGACTACCACCTAAGAGCAAATGGTCCGCGGGGGTTGCGCAAAGCAGGGAAATATACCGGTTTCTGTGTATCATTTTGTCAACAGGGGAACACATCTAACCGTCTAGGCCACTCCGTCCAACCTCTCACGGCATTTCCACCTCGGAACATTTCAACATGAAACCATTTCAAATAGTGTCAAGGGCTATAATTCCTCCCTCAGATGCAAAGTTTTTCCCCTCCAACACACCATCAACCCCCGGCCCGGAAAATCCGGTAGATCTGATCTCCCCCAAGCCCATGCGCCTGCAGTGTCACACTGAGATCCAGCATTGGCCGCAGCGAAATCCTCAACCCCGTCAATTTACTGGGCCAATTCGTACACATTGGCCCTTGCTAGGAGGGGTGCAGTTGGTTGAAGCGGGGTCTTAAGACAGCGTGGGGGGAACGAGGGAATGCGTGCTGCTATGGATTGCCGTCTCTAGACCGGCGAAGGAAATGCATAGCTGCAAAGTTACAATGCATCAACTATCCGTGTGAGTGGACGTGTGAGTGGATAGGCAGTGGGCTGACAGCATAGCACAACTCCTCCCCCCCCGCATGCAGAGGGGGGGCGTGTATGTAACTCTGAACTTCATGGCTTTGTGCTACGCGTGCTGCAGCCGGTCGGCCTCGATTGCCCCCCAGCACCGGCGGAGAAACCTGGTGGATAGACAGACAATTTCTCTCTTCAGCTCTTGTGGCGCCGTGGGATAGTTTTTCCCTTTCGTCGGCTTTACTCCGTACTGTACAAACAATTAAACTAGTTTTGTCCTTTTCCCTCTTGTGCCGGAGATAGATTTCCATATGCACTACTGTATGCCCGTGCTGTTGATTCGCCTTTTCTCTTGACTATTAGTTCCGGCCCGGGTTTGGAATTTGGCAGTCAGCCACAATGTTCCCGCTACTTAGTGCAGTATGTAGGTAATGCATACGCATACGCCCAATCCCATTAACCCGTCACCGAAAATCTCGTGCTTGCTTCAAGTTCTTTCTGGATTACAATATGCACGGAACTCGATGGGGAAAGGGGGGCTTGGAGGAGTAAAAGGGGCGAGGGATATAGTTTTAAAATCCTCAACAGAATACAAGCTCGATGCGACGACATGTGGACCCCTGCCACTGCACAAGCCTAAGGACGCAGAACCGAGCTGGGGGGGGGGGGGGGGGGGTTAACTGGAGCTGAAGCTTCAATATATCCAGCTGGCTGCCAGATCGAAATGTGGAGAATATACAAGGGTCAGGGAAGTTTCCCTGTTCGTCTAATGTGCAGAGACGGTTCGTCCATACGATGAGCTTGCTTCCTTCGTATGAAATCCTCGACTGGGCGACTAGCGGTTTGGATTGCAAGGCCAACAGCAGGAAATGAGGAAATGAAAGTACCTTTGTCGTCACGGGAGATGGACATCCCGTTAGCTGTGATATCCGACGTATGTAATTTGATCCTCGGATGTGCAGCTCAGCTAGTAAGCTTATGTTGACGCCATGGGTAACTATCGGTTGGCTAACTGATCTGACACTGACAGAACGTCCACGGTTAACTCCCTAGCGGTATGGACGGAGAGATACACTGGGAAAAGTTCGAAGACTTCTTCTGCATAGTTTGCAGTCCGTGACCATTTGATATCCGTCTCTTACATTAGGTTCGGTAGCCAGCGGTACTTGGTAGGAACGGAAGCAGTGGTGCCACGACCACGGACAAGGGCATGCGAAAGTCAAAATCACGATCCGCAGAGGAGGACAATGGTAACTGGTTCCTTGTCACCGAAGAAAGCTTAAACCCGCTCAACAAAGCCCAGTTTTCGTTTCAATCCCGCAATGTATGTGAGCTTCTTTTACATCGTGATTGATCGATGTCAATATACATCGATATTATTGCTTGGGCCGCAGGGTATCACCGATCTGATGGATCTCTTGGTGATGAAAGTGACAGGGATAAGCATGGCTCTGGCAGTGGCTGCTCAGTGCTCACATGCTAGCCGGTGAAGGAGTTGGAAGGATCATTCGAGATCTACGTTGCAGACAAGCCCGCTGATAATCAAAGGCAAAGGCGCACTGGCATCTCTATTATTGGAATTCACGCCGAACCGCTTCGTGTATTCTTTCAAGGACCACTGATGCCTTGTAAGTTGTTAGTGGGTCGCCTTGGTCAAGATTCGCATTGGGCGGCATTGGCGGGCTGGATGTCTCCCCTCCGTTGGAAGTTCGCCGAAGTATCGATTTGTCCTTCTTTGACTTTCGATAGTACATGCAGTTAAGTGGCGCGGATAACGATTGCTCCGGCTTCCAAACGAAAGGAACATCGCCGCCACGTCAACCGTCTAGCTCCCGAACTTGGAGATGTCGATCATGCAGTTCTGACAGAGGGGGCGTGGTTAGTTAGCGGCTTTCATCATGATCCTCAATCCGCTCGCTCGTCACCACTCCCATTCGGTAGTTTCCCGAAACTCGGAGCTTGCAGAAAGAAGCCTTCATTCCTCAAGGTATCCCCAGAGTAGAAACTTTTGCAGTAGCTTTCTATCCATAGTATGGAGTATGTTGACACCACACACTGGTTTCAAAAAGAGAATGACAATACATCGTTGACCGCTTGAACAATTCGTTTTGTCGACAATGGTTGATACCATACCTGTTCGGGTCCGGCGTTAGAAACCCGCACTGCTGTCAAGTTGGAGTAGTTAGCCCAGCATGTTTTTTCTTTCTTTTTTACTTCGAATCCAGCAGGATTTTTTCATTGATTGATTGGACAGTAGAGCGTATCTTGCATGAGCATTCTGTCCAATAAACTCAATAGCTGTCCGCATCCAGCCAGCCACGGCAGATATTTGTCAGGGAATAATCCCAGCCCCGCATCTCTTCACATCTGCGCATCTTGCATAAAATTAGCACAGTCTGGATTTAGTGAAGGGTTGATCCAGTGTGAAGCGGAGGGATATCCGGTCTCTCTCCCAGTGGTTGCGGGGGTGTTGATAGGGGCATATTGCCCTCCATTCCATAGCAGAGGTAGGAAGCATATATTTGTGCTTCCGCTCTAGACTCGGAAAGGTGTGACGGTATTGTGTACGAATCAGATGGAGAAAAACAGGAATTTGAGCAATCACTGCACTTCTCTGTTTTCAGTCAGATAGTAATGCCTGGCCTTTGACGACACCCCGTCCAACAACATCCTGTGCTGTTTTGACATCTATGACGCAACCCATAGCCGCTTTCCGACTCATCAGTTATTATTTGGCCGTGCTAGGGCTAGAATTTCCCTTCCTGATCTCCAGTCAGGATCTCTCGTGAATGGAACCGGGCCAATAGCGAGCATATGCCCATTCTCTTACACTGAAAATGAACCAATACATCAATATCCAAGAACGAAGACAAAAAGTCTAGAGAAGGCATAGGAACAAAACATACTCACTATGGAAGCAGGTAAACCATCTATCAACTTGTTTCATAAATTCTCGCCCAAATCCCTGTAGGTTGGATTGTTAGCTTTAAATCCAGGCGCAAATATAATCTCTGCTCAACTGGGTGAGGAATAAGGGTCATATTTTAAGGGATACATTTAATCACATACTCATACGCACATTCACACATTTAGATAGATTGCTGTTCCTGCGCCTGGTACTCTGGTTGACAGAAATGTATTCGGCATCTGCGGGAGACAAATCGGCATGTAGGCACAACATCAGCCTTCCATAGTGGTTGAGAGACACGCTCCTTTGCCCGTGTCTCGGGAGATCATCGAGTCAGGGCAACCTATTGGATATATCGGAACTTATCAAACATTCTCTTCTAAGAAAATAGGTGACACACAAAACCAGCGGCACAAATAATCGGTTGACCTTTGAAGTGCACTGTGATCGTCCACAATGCGGGTTTCTGTGGCCATCCGAATATCCCTTCAGGTGAAGTTGAGATCTTCTTGGCCAGGCGTTCCAAGCGCCTGGGGTCGGGAGACACGCGACGGCACGCGGCAGGATATTTTGGTCAGAAGTGGCTCGATATTTCCGGCTTTGTGGCTAGCCGGCGGACTATAATATACCAGTACTCTGGCGTTTTATAAATGGATTTGATCATATCTGACCCAGACAAATGAATAATAAGCTGGCCCTTGTTGGCGAGTTCTCCAGCTGATGTCGGTACTACTCAAGACACGTCTAAGGGATTCTGCACACACATTGTCACATTCCTCTTTCATTGGCAGAGTAACTAGTTAATAAATGGGAGATTAGTATTAAATGATGAGTTTTGCTAGTTCGTTACTTACAGTTGAGAATATCCGCATTTCCTTTCCCAGGTGCCACGAACTACCCTGCAGGGGATATCCAAGCCGGCCACTAGCATAATGATTCATATATTTGACCTTGGGGAGGTTTGTCAAAACAAGGTACATCGCAGTGACTCCATATCCGATCATTGCGACACGTTTATCAGTTATCGTAGGCATCGAAATGATGCCTAGTCTGCGGTACCGCTGGGGAGACCTCATCTTGGCAATTAATGATACCCGGGTTTGTCATCCTACAGAATGGCTCCTGGAAACGATAACAGCACTGGGAGCAGGCATCGAGAATACCAGTAAGTCGTGTTGTCGCTCGGACTCTGACTTGCGTCAAGGAAGTAGAAGAGGATCGGATTGTTCCGACGGATAGATCCGATGTGTTTAGTCTATAACTAGTTAACTCAACATTGAAAATAGTCGTTTAATTTGCGGAGCGAAGCCATCGATACCATTCAAATGGCTTAGTCGCCAGAAGACAGACTCAAAGATAATGCTTTAGTTCAATCACTTTTGCGAAGCCCGAAATGCCAGAATTGACGGCGGAAAGTCGGCCTTTGGGGGGGGCTTCAAGAGTTTCCGGAGTTACTCTACTCCCTATCTACTCCTGATCTACACAATGTTCCATTTCGGCGGCAGTTCAAATAAATGTGCCCCCATGTTTAACTTGCAATCACTGAAGTTGATATTTCACGAGGTCACAGATTAAACAATGTGTTTGTCCTTGATTTCACTCAGCTTACAACCGATCTTTGCAATTTATATGGCCGCCTATGCTCAAACAGATCGACCCTGTCCCTCGTCATCTACCGGATTGCAAGACTTGAATCAATTCAGAATTATCTGAGATCGATAATTTGGCTTCCTTACCTCATCGTTGGATGGACCAAAAACAAACGGCCAGTAAGTCAATATTCAGGCTTCTTTATTTACTTCTACTATATAATATCAATATAAAATCGTTAGTAGGGAGAGAGGGCCCACGGGTAGGGGGGTTCGGTTCCCCGAAAGTGGGTCCCGGCCCGAAATCTGGGGTTAAAAGCGTGAGGACCCGACCTACTAGCCTATATAGGCTAGCCTACTTAACCTTATGTCAACCCCAGCCAACCAGCTTATCCCCAAGTTTACTTCATCTCCCATGAGAAATAAAGAAGATGGAAGATTCTCAGGTGGATGGGAGGGTATTGTATGGATATCAAAGAAATCTGTAGGCTGACTGAAACGAGGAAGTAGCGATAAAATCTTCGTCCAAAAAGATTAGGTTTTGACAGTATTTACTCCGATGGAAGGCAGAGAGTAGTAGTAGGTTATACTAGTACTTTCCAAGGCCGTTTTCAGAGACGACAATGTGTTTGAAAGTCTAAATGTGAAATTTGCTTTCAAATTCAAGCGACGACACCGGCTTTCCATGAACAAAAAGAGGAGTTAGATTCCCGTATCTTATGATTGTGGGTCACGTCCCTGGATTCTTAGAAAGTCTCCAATACTACTAGTAGCCATTTGGATGCCAATATGGGTCTCTCAAGTTAGGGCGGAATTGTTTGCAACATGTCAGCGTCACAGACCTGCTAGCACATTTGTTATGCTAAATTTTTCTGAGAATGATCAAAGAAGGCTTCTCCCTGGCTATCCTGTGTATCATGGCCTGCTGGCATAAAAGGATGAGATTTGTATGGCAATGCAACGCTTAGGCTACATAAAATCAATTCCCACGCAAAGTAATAGATATAATGTATAGAAAAATACTTCTGTGTTTTATTTTATAGCGCTTTGTGCCACATGCGGGGCTCAGGAATAAGCTCAGAGGCTGTTCTCAGAGGATTTGAAGGGGCTAGCAGCATCCTAAGACGGAGGTGGCTGTTTTTAATGGAGGGTCGGTGTACGATTTGTGTGGCCAGCACTTCTTACTTCTTCTTTGCTGGATTACCCGGGTAGATCACGTTGCCTCAACGAGGAAGAGAAGTCACTCTCCACGATTCAGATTATCTGTCGCCAAGCCATGCTGGGTGCTGCTAATACCAGATGGTAGAAACTAAATCCATTGAAGAGCATGAAGGCGGTATTAGTTGAATTACGGACCGATTTCTTCACCCTTCTATATATGACACAGAATTAATTAACAATAGTATTTTATTTTATTTCTACTGTCTTAAAGTCTATGGGGTGTCAAGACCTAATAGCCCACCGGATGACCACATTTACTTGGGCAGTAAGTTATTAGGATTTTTTAGAGGGGGACGAAACAACTCATGAATTGATTGTATGTATACTGTGGTAGCGTTCCTCCTAGGTTTCCCACAAACCTCAGCTAAAGCCTAAAGGTAACTCTCTGTGGAAAGTAAGTCATATATAATTATTTTTTGATGAGGCACCATTATGTCCGCACTTATGATTGGGATAATTGGTTAATTCTTTTGTACAGACAATGTAACAGGTGATATGGGCACCAAGAGAGAAGTCCCCTTTTAATGGAAAATGACTTGTCAGCATTAAAATTAATCTTCAACTTTGCTCTGGGAGGGGCTGCTAGTTTGCTTAATAATTGCTTGCCCTCAAGCAAGCAGCAGAAGCCTTAAAAGATGCAATAAGACCTAGGGATTTTACTTATCTCTGTCCTGCAGAAATTTCTGCTATGTGGTGTTCAATTTGTTAGTGTTTGCATCACAATTTCCTTGCTCCTGTCACTTACCTGAGCCAATAAGATGTACCTCTTATTATCTGTAACATGTACCCTTTGTGCTCAATGACTTATTAATATGTTCTGTAATATAAGCATTTTTTTGAGATTAGTGCTGCCATCAGAACCAGGATATCCAGTTACTGCCATCCGTTACAAGTTTGTCTAGGTATGGTGCCATTCTAATGCATTAAATTTATCAATATCAGTCATAATGTTCAGTTAACTTTGGCCACTAAAGAAACTAGCAACTGGGAGTGGGGATTCATGTTAAATTATGAAGGCATGCAGATGCCTATCCCAGGGTGTTGAGAGTGGGATGAGTGAGTATAACAGGAAATCCAAAGAGAAGGTAGGCTGAGGTTATGTCATCCCAAAAGGCGAGTGAAGGCACTTATGAAGCTTGGGTCCTGTCTGCTGAGGAAGGCATCATGCCTGAAGATGTGAGGGACATGCATGTCTAGTGCATCGGGTTAGAAAGTCTGAGATCTTTTATCAGGATTTAATAGACTTGTGGAGATCCTGGGTTTGTGCTGTGGAATACTACCCTCCTTGCCAGGCTCCTTTCCTGCAAACTTCCGGAATAGGGGTTCATGGCTCCCTTCATTGCTTCCAAACTGCCAGGCCTCATTCCTGAATGCTTGTGGTGCAACTAAGTCAACTTCTTGTTGGATTGTTGGCTAAGATGGTTGGCGCCAGCGAATTTAGGCGAGCCCCCACACAATCAGCCGCATCAGGCTTGACTCTTGGGCCTTTCAACTGCTTTCAAATGCCGCCCACCATGATCCAAGTCTAACGAAATGCAATCTGGGGTGCTGCCAAAGCCGAAAAATCTTTCCGTTTTCTTCTTCCCACTGCCGTGCATAACTAACTCTATCAAACTGCTCGCCTCTTGCCGACCATGTCAAAGAAGAAGTTGTTATTGAAACTCGAGATATAAACCACCATTCCCTTCTTTTCCCCTTCATACCACACCTGGTATCTCATGCCGATGCCGACGGCTATGTTCAGATATTTGGTGCCAGACAGATAACACGCTCGCTCCCTATTGCTGCTGCTAAGCGTCATTCTCATGGATAGCTGGCCTGGTTGTGTTTATCAGCCCCTTCCTCCGATAGCGGAGTTTGGCCATACGCCCCCGTTTACCCGTCTCCTTCTTCTTGGTTCCGGCCAAGGAGACGAGCCTCTTCGAGGTACCTTGGTTGTTCACGCTCTGGAACCCAGTTTCGCTCCGATTCCACCATATGAAGCGGTCTCTTATGTTTGGGGTACGCAACCAACCCAAACGTCCATACATATCGATGGACGACCGGTAGCCATTCGACCGAACTTGGATGCCGCGCTTCGTAGCCTCCGATTACCGGCTCAAGCAAGACGTCTGTGGATTGATGCCCTTTGTATTGACCAGTCCAATACTGATGAGCGGACCAGGCAAGTGAAGTATATGCGGCTGGTGTACAAATATGCTACTAGGGTTGTTGTATGGCTTGGATCTTGGACTCCCGGGGTGGAGATGGCTTTTGAGCTGGCAGAACGATTGGCATTTGTGCGAAATCGTTTTGAGGCAGACAAGCCTGCCATGGAAAAGATGGTCCTGGAAACAATCACTTCAGCGCGGGAGGCGTTTCATCATCTTGACCAATTGTTTGACCGCGATTATTTTATCCGAAATTGGTGTATTCAGGAGGTGGTGGCTAGCTCGTGGACTATAGCCAGATGCGAGGAGTTGGAGATGAATTTCTTTGATCTGCTTGAGGCAGCTCCGTATGTGACCGTGGGAAGGGATCAAATGATGGCGGGGAAGCCCTTTGAGTTCTGGAATATGGTTGCCGTTACCCGTAAGCCTTCAAGCGCGATCCGAGGCGGAGTAGTTGAAGGTTCGATGGGCTCACTCACGTTGCTTCTTGCCACAACACGAGATTTTAAAGCTACCGATCCAAGAGACAAAGTGTTTTCAATTCTAGGGATATCTGATGAAGGCTTGGAACCAGCCATATCTTTTACACAGACAATGTCCAGCTCGGAACACAATCCCGCATTATTATGGTACCGTCGAGCTGCTTCCGGCATAGCCAACCGAATTAACAAGCTTGGCCCGAATCTGGATGTGCTCAGGCACAAATCCCTCCAGCCTGACTATAACAAAGATCTTGTGGATGTTTATAGAGACCTTACCAGGTTTTTGATACGGAAATCGCCTCGGGTTCTGACCGTTTTATCGCACGTCCAGCATACTGATAATCCGGCCGAGGGCAATTTCCCTTCCTGGGTTCCGAAATGGTATCAACCCCGTTCTTGCAGCATCTTTGATGCCGGCTGTTTTCTCGCGGGCTTTTGTGACGGTCATTTCCGTTATTTCGCCGAAGCGGAGGATATGCCGCTCTCTCGGGAACCAGTTCGGCCAAACTCTTTGCAGCTTCGTGGGTTTCCTGTGGACAAGGTCAAGCTAGTTAGCGATGTGATAACATATGGCTTGAGTGATCCTCTGCCGTTTCAACAAGTCTGGGATCAAGTATTTGGTTTTCCAATAAACCAGGCTCGGATGCCTTTGTACCATGACAAAAGTCCTCTGATCATGGCAGTATGCAAGACGATGCTGGCTTTGCCACTTGGAGCGGCTATGGGAGATATCGACAGGTTACCGGTGTCCGATAAAGACGGAATGAAGGAAAGATTTATACGACAAGGCGAGGCGGATGCTGCAGCATACTTGATAACCAATATTATTGGCAATGAGGAGTTCTCTGTGACCTATGGACCTCAAGAACTAAGTCTTTTTGACCTCCTTCTTAGAACGGCGACAACGGACGCAAACGATGCCGCTGACATGGAGCGTTTCCAACGTGGAGCGAAGTCGATTTGTTTCAATCGCCGCTTCTATGTTACGGAAGGTGGTTATCTGGGAATTGGTCCGCAGATGATGCGACCTGGGGATGAAGTCTGTGTCCTGTTTGGTGGCAGAGTTCCTTTCATCCTACGACCGATCACTGACCACTATCTTTTCATTGGAGACACATACTTCAATGACGACGATGTTATGTGGGGCAAGCTTACAGAGGGGATAAAACAACACAAAAGATCAGATATCCCGGTGACCTTGTATGAGATGAGATGATAGGGGCTTAGCACGATTTGAAAATTTTGATCTTGCCCGTCAAAGTCAGATGGCAAGGTAGCTTTCCGTTATTTTTACAGATAGGGAATGAATATTGAACTAATCATTAATAGCTGATATTAGACATCACAGAATCTATTGGAGAACCCGAATTTGTCCTCGCAAGAATCCCCTTTTTTGATTCGATTGATGCCAAGAAATGATGCCAATAAATGCCAAGGACAGCGGGATGGTTCTTGGCACCCGCACGTCCCGAGGGTTCTGTTTCAACCTCCGCTCCTCAGCTTTCAAGGGTCACCAATATATCAGGAAGCCCCCTCCTTAATCGTGTTTCAACCCATTGCCGCGATACTAGTGACCTTTGTTTGCGGAGTAGCAGGGATCAAAACTCTAATGGTACCTCGTGAAACGAAAATAGAGTTCCGGATGCCTAGGCACCTAGAATACTATTCATGAAACATGATATTCGGCATTTCTCACTTCAGCCCAAAATCCTGGTAGAAATCAATACCCACCTACCTTTCCCCACCTCCACGAATATTTCAATATGGTGTTCTCGTGGTTGGAAGGACTTGGCACGGTGGTTTCCCTCCCGGAATATTTCGAAATGCCCTAAATGCACCCTTGCGAACTTGTTTGGGTCTCCAGTTTAGAATGAACACAGGACCTGCAGGCTTGGTATGAAGCGGCATCTCTGCACCTGATTGTCTATCTGGCAGAGATCTGCAACGGGAGTGGACCATCTATTATATGACATGTACAGAGGTCTCCTCCTGTTCCCGACCCCGAGATTCTCGGCCCCGCAATATTTTGGCTGTGGTTTTTTCTAACTACACAGCTCCTTACAAACTGGATACTTTCCAGTGGTGATCATCTCTAGCTTTCCCCGCAAAGAGCGTCCTGCCACCTCTTCGGCCTACGATTCTGTTGACATCTCGGCAATTGCTCGAACCCCCATAGTTATCGGCATATAGCCTTGTTCAGTCACCCCTTTCCTCGAAATTACACGATGTGTTGTTTTTTTATTGAATAGAGAAGAGGAGGGGGGGGGGGGGCTGCGCGGTTTGTCTATATATATAGACCTCCTTGTTCCACTATGCCTTTGAAATCCAAACTTGGCTGACTGTGTTCTATTGTCTGGCTACTTCTATTTCTATTCTTTCCAACAGTCCTTTTTCATTCAAGGATCTGGCTATTCTTGAAGAACTATGACGTTCATACCGTTCCTTCTCTTGCCTTTGGGCGCGTTGGCTGCGCCAAAATTGGGTGACGGTATCTTCGGCGGTTCGGGAGGTTTGAGCGGTATAGGCGGCCTCTTTGGGGAGCCAATGCAGCCAGAGAGCGTTACTGATCTGGAAGCCGAAATTCGCCCTGGCGCAAAGAGAACTCTCATCCGTTGGGGTCCATATAATATGACGGGCTACGAAGTAAGTTTGGTTGTATATTTTTCAAGTCCACCCGCTAACTAAATATTAGGAGGAAAAACCAAGCGGCACCCTCCCTAGCATGGATCCCAATGGCCAAGGCTACCTTTCAACCTGGAAAGAAGGCATCTGCCACGACTGCACCGTTCTTGGTGGTGTGATCGGGCTCCAGCTCGAGAACGGTACAAATGCGCTGGATAGCGGTGTCTACATCCATCACATTTTGAGCTTCGACAAAACCAAGAAAACCGAAAACTTTGTCTCCCGATGCCCTACTGAGGATGGCCAGCCGTCCAAAGGCTTAGGTGGTCTTGTTGATAATCTTACCGGACTCATGGGCACAATGTTTGTGGGAGTGGGTGAAGACAACGGCAACGGGATGAAAGTCTACAGCAATGAAGCTTCAGGAATCAAAAGTGGTTTTCACATCGGTCCCGATGATGAGTTTGTGGCCAATATTGATATTGTGAACTACAGTCCAACTCCCGTGGACGTGTATGTTACGCTGGATATCGAGTTCGTTGACGGATTGGAAGGTTCCGATTCTTATGGCACATTGTTGGATGTTGGTGGATGCGACCTGAACGCTAAAGTGAACACCGATCCAAATGGACCAGTCAATACGACTAGCGAAAAATTCCCAATCCTGACTGATGGTTCTATTGTTTCTGCTAGTATGTCTCATTCTTCCCACTCCCATGTTTGCCCGCGTTCGCATGCTTGCATTTTTCTTCTTCTACATTTCTCCGCACCCTATTGCTCCTCTAGCCCCCACAGATACCTAGTTTCTGACAACAATCACAGTTGGCCACCTTCATGCTGGCGGTGAAGCCCTGATTCTCGCTATCAACGACCAAGAGGTCTGCGTCTCCCAGGCTTCGTATGGTACAAGCTCGTCCGTCATTGATGGCATGTCGCAGTGCCTTGATCCCATCCAAGTCAAAAAAGGCGATTATTTGAGCATGACGGCGATCTACGACTTGAAAGCCCATCCAGGGACCGATGGAGGTGAGGGAGGTGAGGGAGGAGAAGGAGGAGAGGGAGGCGAGGGAGGCCACGAGCATGGAGGTGAGGGAGGAGAGGAAGGAGAGGGAGGAGAGGGAGGAGAGGGAGGAGAGGGAGGCGAGGGAGGCGAGGGAGGCCATGAGCATGGCGAACACAAGAAACGGGCACCCCAGGAGGAAGGCGGCCACGGTGGCCACGAGGGACACATGGGCGGTGACGCAATGGCCATGTTCGATATCATTTTCGCGAGAGGAGCAACCGCTGGGGCTCCACCTGCATGATTTAGCTCTCAAGCTCTCAAGGGGGGGTTGTTTTAGTATTCTTGTCTGAAAACTGTATGTATACCCACAGGTTTGAGGATGATAGGTGAAATTGGAATACTTTTATTGCCCATCAACCCTGGGCATTTTCCAACTGCCACGAATGAACCGTATTAAGTATAGAGTAGAGGATATGTTATGCAAGAAAGGAAATACTAGGACATGAAGTCCATCAACGTGAGCTTCCAAAATATAAAAATCGCGAGTTGAGCGTTGAATAGCCGGGGGACGGCAGCTCGGTGAGTATCGATAGTCAAGCCGATGTAATTGCCATTAACGCTACCAGAGATGGCGCAGAGACGGTGGTGCAGAGCTCGGAACCATGACCCGTCTCCATTCCAGCAAAAACCCACTCATGGAATCAAATGTTCAGTTGCCTGCTGATACATCTTGACTCTCTCCCTGAGATCCTGCGAGGACCAACTTAGCCCAACTATCTCCTGAACCTCTGCCCCCGTTTGCTCCCTCAAATAAGCTGGCCAATTCTTTGCATAAAAGCCCTCGAGTACCAACTTTTCCAAGCCGCGGATCTTTGCCAACTCACGCACAAATTTCAGGCTGGCCCCAAGTCCCCTTCCAATGTCAGGTCGGCCTACCTCCCACGGATATTCACCCTTTGTACGCCAGCAGACTTGAAGATAACGGAGTCCAGTCGGTAGCTCGGCCATTGTATGGATAAGAATGCCCCAGCGCGATGGGCTGAAGCCGGAATCGATTCGAAGGACAATGGACCTTACAAGCTTGACATTGGAAGGGCCTATTTGGGAAAGGAAGTCCCGCATGGCATGCGCATCAGTGGTCATGAAGACATTTCTTGAGTAGAGTATCCCTATGGCTTCATCGTAGATTCGCCTGCATGTCCGGAGAATAGTCGGGTTTAGTGACTGCAGCTCGAGCGTTGCGAAATGGGAAGTTCTGAAAACCGGAATCATGATTGGGGCTGGATCTATATCCGCCGACTCTGGAGTTTGCCCTGGGCGAGCTCTCCTGACAAGGAGTTTATCATAAATCTGAAGTCGTATTTCGGCTGGCAAATCAAAAAAGCGAAAGATGCGTTCTTTGGCGTCGTCGTCGTCGTCGTGTTCGAGATCAGGTGTTGGTGCCCGGGTTGGGATCCGGCTATCTGGAAATAGGGAAGTAAAAAAATCCATTGTTAATCAAAATGAATCTAGCAAACATGCGTCGGCGGGAGGTGGATGTCTTGGGACGTGGTTGACCACGGAGCATCCGTGGTTTAAATATCCGAATCACGACAGCAGGCAACCAGTTAAAGTTATTTAGCCAGGGCCAGCCAGCTAAGCTAAATAACTTTAACTGCCTGGCCAAATAACTAGCCAGCTAGCTATCCAGCTTCTTTAAAGGATTCGTGTCTCGGCCCCCCTTTGTGTGAGATTCCGCGCTATATCCGCGATATCAACGGCCCAGGCTCAACGCCATCACTGAATTGATCCACCACGCTCAACTTCCATGGTTACATTCATTTGATCCTTTCAGCGTTTTCTTATCTTTTGGAAATCAGATAGTTTTTTCCCTATGTAATTATGTGGCCTTTTCTATTTTCATTATCTCAGACTATCAAAGATCTGAACTATATAAATAGCAGTGAAGACCCTACATAGTTCAATTAATCAATCATAACTAGGTACGTCAATTCCGTTTATACATTGGCTAGCTCCAAGTATGAGACGTCGAAGTATGAACCATCAACTTGAAGTGTTTATATGTTGGTAGGAACAGCCAGGCCAAGCATCCCTTCGCTGCTGCATTATTTTTACGGAGATGAAATGAGTCCAAAGCTCTTCCCTTTTGCCTGCTGGCAGCTGCCAACGATGGGACACAATGTTGTTTGTTTTCTCTTCTGTCTTGATCATTTCACCCGGACACGCCGCCTCGATTCAAGGCTAATACCCAGGATTTCTCCCTCTCTGTGGTGCCATCGTCTGGCTGCTGCTCCAGATTCGTTTATTTAGCCGCAAATATAATTGACTCAAGTGTTAATCTTCGTCTTGGAATCCTCTCATCACAAGGTTGAAGTTCACCATGGAGTCGGATTCTTCTCCTCCGCTTGGGCTTTCTCCTCCGCCTGATATTTCTCCTCCACCCGAGTTTACTCCTCTGCATGAGTCTTTTATTCCGGAGGCTAAGGCTTTTCCTCCGATTGAGTATGCTCTTTCGGTCAAGTCTTCTGCTTCTGCTGAGCTGTTTTCGGATCAGCTATCCGACTTGAACCTCGAATTATTCTCCAAAGGATTAACTTGGATTGTTGACACACTCACTGGCCCTACACGTACCAGCTCCACTCGCCTGGCTATTATCAAAAATGAAGACGAGCTAGACGCACTCTCCGGCGGAGGAGACGAGGATTCTCCCGAGCTGCGTGCCATGGCCGCATGCCGGGCATACAAAATCCTATATGGGAAGAATGCCATTACCCCTGATCACCCTTCCTATAAAGAGGCAATGCAGACAAACTGGTTAGTTGAAGCATCTTTTCCCACCCATCCCGGCTTTAAAATGCAAGCTAAAGCATCATCAGGTCAAAGACATGTTGGTTACCCACTTCCTGTTACCTCAGACCTCATGGTACCCTTGACGTGGCCATCGCCATTAAAATCATTACTCAATTCCAGTCAAGATTCGGCATTCGAGGTGGCGGCCACAATGTAAACCCTGGATTTGGCAGCCTATGCGGATCGGGCATATTGATAGACCTGCGAGAAATGGACTTTGTCGACATCTCCCACTACCGCAACACTGTTTCCGTAGGGCCAGGAGCGACATGGGGGAAAGTGTATGACACACTGGAGAAATACGACCTTACTGTTGCCGGAGGTCGAGTGGGAAGCGTAGGGGTTGCTGGGCTTATTCTTGGTGGTCAGTATTCATTGGCTTTACTGTAGAACCATATGGACGTTGGAACCCTAATAATTCATAGGTGGAATGTCGCACTTCTCCAATCACTGGGGACTCGCTTGCGACAACGTCAAGAATTTTGAGGTGAGCATCTCTCTTTCTGGGAATGTTTCGATCACTGTCTTAATTGAACATAGGTTGCCCTGGCGGATACCTCCGTCGTCCAAGCCAATGAGACCCAAAATCCCGACCTGTTCAAAGCATTGAAGGGCGGAGGAGCCAATTTTGGTAATTATTGGTGGCTTGTCTCCATACCAGTCGTCAGGTATAGCTGACTTCACCTCTTCGTGGAACAGGCATAATAACCAAGATCGACCTGTACACATCGCCCGAGTTCAAAATCTGGTATACAGAGAATATCTACAGCCCCGATGACGCTGAAAAGGTTATAAAAGCTTGCGTAGAAGTCCAAAAGGCGATGGAGTTCGACGATCGTATTGGATACAACTTGTTTCTCTCAGCTGACGCCGTCGCCGTCAGTTTGGTATACAGAGGATGGACAAATCCCCCTCCCATATTCAAAGTTTTTGACGATATAACCCCAGTGAAGACTCCGGTGCCTCCAAAGAATATGACCCAAGCTTCCTTGGCCCGGGCTCTCGATCACGGGGGTAACATAAGGTGAGTTAGAAGTCATCCAGACCAGTATCCGTGGCTGACTCTGCGACGCAGCTGCGAAACTGGAGCTTTAACCATTAAGGTAGACGCCGACTTTTACATGGAGATTTATCGATTGCTTCAGGAAGTCGATCGTAGAACTAACGGAGAGCACACTTTCATTTGCGCAATCCAACCAATCGGATCAGCAGTAGCCCACAAGGGAAAAGAGCGCGGCGGAAATTCGTTAAACATCCCCGAAGAGAATCAGTCCTGTAAGTGTATCCCGAGTGACCTGTATCTCCCTTAAAACATGGCAGCTTCAGCTTATGTTGGTCTCTCAAATAGGGCTCGGGATTAGAGCGGAGTGGAGCGACGAGTCGGACAGGGGGCCCGAGCAGGCAAAGATCTGTGACTTTATAGAGTCCGTCGAATCCAAAGCAAAAGAACGCGGGGTTTTTCTAGGTTTCCAATTCATGAACGATGCTTCTCACCGACAATCGCCATTGGAGGGCTATGGGGCAGAGAGCCTGTCTGCTCTTCGCCAAGCTAGCATCAAATTCGATCCGACAGGGCTATTCCAGCGTCTGCAAAATTCCGGGTTCCTTCTGAGCAAGACCAATGAAGAATAAAAGGCACCCCATACATGGTGGTGCAACCTAGCGCCAACCATATCCAGGCCGGCAGTTGTCAGAGCTCGTCGTCGGAGCTCGTCGTCAGAGGATGTATCACTATCCAACATGGGTATAGGATTGTGCAGCGATTCGGAGATGGGCGACAGGGACCACAAACATGGATTAAAACTGTTAGAAATCAATACATTAGTCAAAATAAAATCGGGAATGGCAATGCCAACTGTGTGCATAGTATCTTGATTCTAGCCTTGTAGTGAAATCTCGATGAAGCAGAGCAGAGTTCGGCTATCACCAAAATACGCGGCTGCTGACTCATCCAGCTGGACATTTGCCGCGCAGCCTCGGCATCTCCGCCCGTAGCAGGCCAACTTGCGCCTGCGATCAGCCGAGATTGGAGGGACAGCTCGGGGATCGTTGGAGGAGAGTTCAAAGACGGTACCATCTCTTGTATATATACAATAGTGTCGGAATTCACCCCTCTTCATTTAATCCTTTATTAAACGAATCTAGGCAATTTCCAACCGGCCCTTCAAACTGTCCAAGCCGAACCATTCCAAGCTATTTGCCAGGCCCCCCAGCCAAGATGCGTGCAATTCAAGTCAGAGAATATGTGAAAGTAGGCTCAAATTACTCCACCACATTTTCCGTAACTTGTCATTAACTTAAGACGACATCTAGGGCCCTCTGGACCTCACCGTCACCACCCTCCCCACCCCCGCCCCCTCTCCAGACAAATACCTCATTAAAATCCACTCAGCGGGAACAAACTTCTTCGACCTCCTCCAGATCCAAGGAAAATACCAACACCAGCCACCCCTCCCATGGATCTCCGGCATGGAATTCGGAGGCACCATCCTCAGCACCCCCACCGCCCCAACCTCCCCGCCAAAGTTCAAAGTCGGCGATCGAGTCTTTGGAGCTACACAGGGCGCCTACTCTACGCATATCCTGGCGCTAGAATCCGCCCTATTTCCTGTTCCGGAGGGATGGAGCTTTGAGGATGCCGCTGGCCTCTTCGTCACGGCGCCCACGTCGTACGGCGCGCTGGTGACGAGGGCCAACGTGCAGAGTGGAGAGTGGGTGCTGGTGCACGCTGCGGCGGGCGGGGTTGGACTGGCTGCTGTGCAGATCGCCAAGGCTAAGGGGGCCACGGTGATTGCCACGGCGGGCTCCGAGAGGAAGAGGCAGATTGCTAAGGCGTTTGGGGCTGATTATACCATTGACTATAAGGATGCCAAGTGGCCCGATGCCGTTAAGAAGCTGTGCGCGGAGAAGCGGACGGGTAATGGTAAGGCTGGCGTCGATATTGTCTATGACCCCGTCGGCATGATTGATCAGAGTCTCAAGTGCGTAGCGTGGAATGCGCGGTTGTTGGTGATTGGGTTTGCGGCGGGGAAGATTGAGAAGGTTGCGTTGAATAGGGTGTTGTTGAAGAATGTTAGTATTGTGGGATTGCATTGGGGGCAGTATGCGAATTTTGAGAAGTCGACTGTGGGCGTCGTGTGGGCGGGGATCTTTGAGTTGATTCGCCAGGGCAAGTTTAAGGGGACGAGTTTTACGGATCAGAGCTTCGTCGGGTTGGAGAGTGTGCCTAAGGCGTTGCAGGCGTTGGGGGGTAGGGCGACGTGGGGGAAGGTTGTGGTTAAGATTCCGGACGAGGAGAAAGGGAGTAAGTTGTGATTTTGGACATGGGGGCTCTGAACGGACTTTATGGTTTGAGGTATGATTGTTTGGATGTAACGGGTACATGGGTTTATACTGGATAGATTTAGGGTTTTATTGCTTCTCAATATGGCTGAATTGGACATGATATTGAAATTATATTTTGTGTTATATTGCATTGCATTGACATTGAATATAGTTCATGAAGGAAATGTAGAGACGCAAGGAGTCATGCTCGTCTGTGGAACCACCTTTCCATCCTCCGAAGAGGACAGAAGGCTCAGAAAACATGAACTATGAAGGTCCTTTAAAAAGGTAATTTGCTCTCGCAATCCAAGCACCATAATACACAAAAAACACAACCGGCAAGAGATGTAACTCTCTCTTCGATCATGCCGTGCAATATAAATGCTTCGAGTCAAAAATTCAGCCCCAACCAACATGCACACAAGACGTGTAGGATATGTCAGTCGTCCTTCAGGAGAAGTTGAAGGGTTCGTGGACCTTTGGAAAAAAGGAGGAACAGCTGGATTTGAGAAAATTGCCAATTGAGTTTTGAGAGGAGGGCTAGGGAAGTTGAAGCCTATGAACGAGGCTCATTCATCTAGAGCCCACCTCTTCCCGTGCAGCCCCGAGGTCGAGTCCTTGAAATACAGGGCGCGAAAATGTGAAACCGTCTGGACTTGGTTGGGAAATAACCCGAGCGGCATCTCAAGAGAGAAGGCGGACATTGAACCAATTCAACCCATTGACTAACAAAGTTTGACGGTAGAATAGCGCTCCATCGTTTCTTGGAGCCCATATATTTCCGCCGAGGCTGTCGAGGGCGACGCCTTGCTCAGCCGTAGGCGGAGCATGTCGAATAGGTCTTCATTGCGGGAATATTTGACATTGTTGTGTTGAAAGGAGTAAAAGATAGCCTTGTGTCATAGCGAATAATGATATGGTCGGCTCTTCCTGCAGCCCTTTTCCCCGCGTGTTGTGCTAGACGTGGTCTTGGGGTTTGGCTAAATTGACCCCCCCTTTTTCTATTTTGACCCCCTTTTTTCGTGCTAGTCCTAATCAGGAAAAATAAGCAGTCTATTTCAACCCCCCCAGCTGAGACACTAAGCCTAATCAGGAAATATATGGTCTATTTACACCCCCCACCACAGGGAGGAGAGGGAGATTTTCAAAGCATATTGCAGGCATCTTCCTTAATTAATCTCACAGTAGATAAGAAATGATAGGAATAGTGCTATTAACAGCTAAAAAATAGAGGTAGATAATCATAAGATATCAAATATAAGGAAAATATTGAAAAATAAAGGAAATCTATGAAATCTACCCAGAAATCTCTTAGTTCTGCACATTTTCCATATTTATATTAAAAATGCTCTGTATGCTCTCAAATTGAACATTCAATTTATTATTTTTAATTGTAGTAGGCACTTTACCCCTCTTATTTCTACCCCTGCCTCTACCCCCTCATCTTCATTCCCATGGGTGCCTATAGAGATATCCTTTTACTCAGAGTGCCTCTGTCTATTTCACTGCCTGATCTGCTGCTCATTAATCTCTCTCCAATATTATATCAATCTATTTAAATTGCAAGAGGATTTGCCTGCTCACTGCAACCAGAGCTATTCAATTATATGAATGTGGCACTATCTACTTCAGTTCATCAACTACTAGATAGTAATTAATTAGCTCTGAATCTAATGCATTAAGTATTCAGTATAGATTGAAGTCTTCTACCCTCAAATACATCTCATTAATAAGGTATTATTGAATAATATAAGCATAGAGGAGTCTCATAAAGGTTTAAATGTAGTCTATATAGAGAAAAAGGTAAGTATCTGCATTTAAATTGAACTACTTTATAATATTCAGAATTTTATTAAAGGTATAAGGTAATATAACAGTTATGTAGTCTTTAAATAGTGCCTTTATATACCTATAATTATAATTAATTTTTTTACTGGTAATCTCACTAAGGATCTCTAAATTCCATACATTAAAATAAAGATATAGACTAAGAATCATATCATCAAAATAAAATGTACTATTATAAGATAGAATTTCCTTTATTACTTTATAATACCTCTCTACTTATAATATTACAAGATTTCTGTAGTGAACTATTTAATTCATCTAGGCTGTTATAATCTTTTCCTTATAAGAGATCCACTGATTTGCCAAATAGTTGATAAAGATAGAATAAAGCATCTGATATTTATAGTAAAAAGCCTTCTAGATAATAGTATATTCCTCCTCAGTGATTGCATAGAGAAATGTTGAGATATCTACTTTAATAGAGATATAAGTTAAGTTAATATGAATAATAATTACTATATCAGGAAGGTCTTGATGTAGAGCTTCATCATATAGGTGTTTTTTAATGAATGTCTGAATATTGCACTTAATATACTAGATATAGAGTAGATATTTTATATGTAGTAAAGTATGAAAAAATGCTGAGATAAATGAGAAATCTGCATCACTAATAACTATAATAAGATGAGAAATTTAGCATGTTATATGATATATTCATAGCAGATGATTTAGTAACTATATATAAAAATTTATCATCTCCCACATGAATATGCTATTTATATAGAATGTGTGATTTATAGACATACAACTAATAATATTAATCATTAAGAGGTTGAAGTGGTTAATCTTATATGTAGCATCTATAAGAATAACCTCAGGGAAATTGTATAGAAAGATAAGAAAAACTTTATGAAAAAAAGTTATTTAAGTAATCTGATTATCAGTATCTCTAACATTAAAAATAATGAAATCCTCTGCAAAATCTATGAGAGTTACTTGTATCTAAAGATGCTCAGCCAGGTATTATTATTATATAATCTGCCACTAATTATGTATATTCTTCATAGTAATTGTAAGATTCTCATTCCTTCCCCTACTAAATTCATGCTATACCAGTGTCATCATTTAATAGACTATCAAACTGCCTATTAAATATTAATTTATTACTAGTAATGCCTGCTTGATATTTTGATATCTATATAGGGATAGTATGATCTCATTTACTAGGCTATAATTATAAGATAGATTTAATACTATTAATATTTAATCTTCATCAAACTGATTAAATGCCTCATCATCACTGTGATTATAGAGCTATAGGGTAAATAGGCAGTCTATCTTATATATTAATATATGAGATCTCTTAATCATATAGTCATTAATTCTCATATATTTTGATTTATAAGTGCTACTTCTATCATACTGTAGATAAATTCACTGTATAGTCTCTTAAATCTAGTCATAGAAGTGCTTATTATAGCATCAAATGATAATAGAATAATCATAAGAGTAAGCTCAGTTATTAATATATTATTTAGCATTTAAATAGAAAGGAAATACTCCTTCTGAAGGAGGAAGGAGGAGTGCAGGCACTATAAAGAGACATTCATCTATAGAAGAAATAGGGGAGAAATTAATCTCAACAACTTCTTCCTCAATATACTCTATAATAGTGAAAGTAATGATAGGAATTTCATTGATTTCACCATCAGAATCACCTAAATTGCTAGGGGCACTGAAGAATTCAATATCACTGCTTTCATCCATGATAAATATAATGTGAAATAATGTATAGTGATAGTTCAATTCATAAAGAGTAGAGGACAACATTGCAAGTTAGCATACAGAAGGCTGGAGCTATTCCACCTCATGACTAAGCACTGGGGGGTGCAAATAGACCATATATTTCCCAATTAGGCTTAGTGTCTTGGGTTGGGGGGTCAAAATAGACTGCTTATTTTTCCTAATCAGGACTAGTGTGAAAAAAGAGGGTGAAATTAGAAAAAGGGGGGGTCAATTTAGCCAAACCCGTGGTCTTGTTGATGTTGATGTTGAGTTGTGAGAATGTGTGGAAGGAAATTTTCCATTTTGTTTTGTTTGGCGGAAAAGTTTGCTGTGTTTGCAGCCGATTCCCAACTGGGCTTAGCCCCTTCTCTGCGGCTCCCCAACCCAATCCCAACCTCATCTCAAGATTGTTTTCTATTCTACTACATGTACTCTCTCTTCCAACATGCAGCCTGCGTACACGGCTACTGTGTCATCTCCGTATGTCACAGGTCATTTGTCTGTACGAGCATACCGATGGTACTGCAACTGGCTTACTCCATATCCCTCCAGGTGCCTTTTCGCGCACTGTCACCCTCTCAAATCTCCGAATGATGCTATTTATATCACGGAGCCAGCTGCCCCTCACGCAGTAATGAACCGCATGGGATGGTACAAGTACTCCCTCGCTGCAATCCTGCATACCATTGAATTACTACCCCTGGGTTACATGCATGCAGTAGATGCAGGTTGCGGATGGACTTGAATAGCCGTTCAGTCCTAACCTCCGATCTTTTATGTCCTCCTCGCAGCCCCCGGTGGAGCGGATGCGAAAGTGGTGTTGTTGTCAAGGAGCGTTCAGAAAGTTTATCCTTTCTGAATATATCTTCTATGCATTTCTTCAAATTCTACCTAACATTGCAGTCGTTTTTTCTGAGAGATGGAGCCCCTCCGCATACATGGACAACTGACATGGGGGTTTGAGAACTCTTAGAAGCATAGATGGCGGTAGAGCATGCAAGCCTGCCACTACGCGTTATCGGCAGGAATGGCTACCCCAAACCGCCTCTTTCACTCTCGGCCGCTAATCGATTGGCTCCCTTTTTGCCCCTCATATTGTCCGTGTGCTCCTTCGTTGATCACTTCTACAGGCATCATCCCGCTATTTCTCCTTGCCCCTCCCACTGCATAGTTCATCGTGTACTCTTCAGAGTACATATGTATATATTTTTGTGTCACGATAATGGTAAGACATTCCCTGGAGACAATCTTATCGACGATGGCGAAATTTCCGATTCTCAGGTTTTTACTAAGGGATGAATTCTTCTTATTACGAGCATCCGTCCCTAATTATATCAGCGCACTGCTCAATCCTTTTTTTGTGCCCAACGAAAAGAAATTAAATTCGCTCTTCATCAACCTGGTCACTTTGCGTCATTTCACCCATGTCTGTCCTCGACCCATTCTTTATCTCCCTCTATCCTGATAGATTAAAGCTCGGTCCCGAATATGACATGAATGGTGGCTGGGTCGTGGGCCAGGGGAACGACCATTTCTGTACCCAAGAAGTCGACTGCTCTTATCCAATTAGTGGTAGCTATGGCTGGACTGCTTGATATATTTACTACTTCCTTTGCATAACTGCTATCGTCGGCCGCAAAAAAAACTGGGGGTTCACAGTTGCCACAGGCTCTGTTATGCTATTTAGTTCAACCGCCGCAATCCATGCGATCATCCTGGCCAGTATCCGAGCAAAAATGGTTCCGAATTTTACGGCAGAAAGCTACGAGACCGTTCTTGTTCAAGGACATTCAGAGACCGGTCTTTTCGAGACACGGTTAGAAGACAATGGCCTTTGGATCCCAATCCTGCCCATGGTCTGGGACAGTGATGTTGACGCCGTCACGGCGATAGTTGTCTCGGCGTTCTTACTCCTTCTACCATTGCAAGTTTTGTCACACACATTCCGGGATTTGAGATGGAGGTATAAGACGATCGTCATTTTCTGGACGTGCCTTTTGCTAGCGGGCACCATATCCTCGCTTATTGCTGTGGCCTATCAGCTCTTCCACCTTTTCCCGCAATATAGATTTTGCCCTCCTGATACGGCCGATATCCTCCCCATGATGAACCATGGGACATTAGCTGAAGTACCCGCCTGGGACGAACAACATCGTTACAGTTGGAATCGAACGATTCAAGACCATTTTATCAACAAGACTCCTATGAACAAATCGTCGACCGCTTGCTTATATCCATGCCTTGGAGTCCAGTGGCCCCTGAGAGATCCAACCGACATTCACACTATTGACGGGCTTCCTCATCGACCTCTCTTACCCCTCAATACCTCCTATTGGATTATGCTCGTGGCCTATGTGTTGGTTGCAGCCTCGGCTCTCTCAAGCTTGACCGTTGCGATTATCAAATACGCACCAGGGATAATACCTCAGGATTTCCGAGAAGTCAGGTTAAAACAGTCATGGGGACAACTTAGGGAAACCTATAGAGCTTGGAGAGCTGACACGGTATCCCTCCGCATGCTACTGCTCGGTATTTGGATATTTTCAGTCTCGTTGTACACATGGATTCTCACTCCTGCAGCACTCGTCACGATTGTGGGTTATCAAGAATATGTCATGTGGACCTACGACATCACCGGCGAATCATTCATCCATGTCGGTCAGTGGGGAACCCTGGCAGCTGCTCTGATTGTTATCATCGCAGCTACTATCCCGGTGGTGGTGGCTCGGTTCAGACCTGAGCAAGAAGACCCTGAAGCAGGGAGGAAATCATATGGCCTGTTGCCCTCGCCGAATGCCGACTCGGTTTCTTCTGAACCAAAACGTGTATGTAGCCCCTAATTCGGTTCGAAAATTTGAAAGATGGAACAGCGTATCTCGTGTTTTGGGGGTTCGGAAGGTTTAGCGATTCTCGTGGTCAATCTAATCTGCCTTTGTCGAGGAGCATAATATAGAATAGATGGGGAAACTGGAGAGAGGGCGCTATTTTGAAACCGTGTTATTTTTCTGGTATCTTTTTGAAAGCATCTCAGTCTCCCACACAGTCAACCTTGCGGTGCACCCTTTAATTTAAAAAAACCAAGATGTTCATTAAACATTACAACCCCCCCGGATCCCTTCGCCTCCCTCCACCCACTAACACACTCCAGAATCTGACAGGTGTGGCTGTGTATCCCAACCAACAAGACGGACGAGTTAAGCCTTCCAAGGCGGCTTAGGGATCCATTCCACTTGCTTGTTAAACCCGCCAAGATATCTACTAAATCCTTTATGCCAAGTTGATGTCATGATGCTGCCCACAGCCCGTCCCGCAACCAGGAACTTGCTTGACAGATCAGGCCAGAAACTTATACCAGCACGGCTCGAGAGAATTCTTCTGGTTGAGTTAACTAGTCCAACCTAACGGCGACTGGTGGCTGGGCGTGTGGCTCGAGAAATTACAATTTGGTGCAACATCGGGTCGATAGTTCCAGCTTTTTAATTCGGCGATGGCTGTGCCTTTTTTTAAACTAAAAAACTACCTAGTTAAAGGCTGAATGCGGAGCACGCGGATCGCAAAACAAGGAGAGTTGACAATGCCTCAAACAAAGCATGGTTGAGAGTATTTTAAATATCGTCCTCTTGTCCGTCTTGATCCGCTGAGCTGGCCTTTTACTTTGCTTTCTGCTCTTCTCGCCCATAATTCGCCATCCGTTTCTCCATCGTCACTCGCCACTCCCGTGGTTAATTTAAATATTCAACTAGCCCGGCTTACTCCTGCGCAAACGAATACTCGTATTCGTCTCCAACCACAACAACAAACACCAAGGAACCAGCGGCATATCAGTATCTATCGCGATTCGAATTGCATTTATTCGACAGTATCTTTTGACCTTACTCGGATTTAGTTTGCCTTCCATCTTCTCATCCCCACACTGCTTGGCAACAACCCAACCATGAAGATTTCCCCCGGGCTTGCGCTCTGCGCGCTCCTATCCTTCTCCTCCACAGCTGTATCTCGACACCTCATTGCGCCTACGGACCGTGATGTCGCCGAGATTTCCGCCAGAGATCCATCATTCGCACCAGTCATCGAAGCACCCAAGTTCGTGGATCTTGAAAAACGCAAAGGAGGCGGTGGTGGTGGTGGAAGAGGCGGCGGAGGGGGTGGTAGATCTGGCGGAGGTAGATCTGGCGGAGGGAGTGGAGGTCGTTCAGGCGGGGGAGGGCGTTCAGGCGGAGGAGGGAGCGGAGGTCGTTCAGGCGGCGGAGCGAACACCCGGCCATCAAGGTATGTAGATACAGCAAGATACTGCAATCTCCGAACCCGAAGAGAGAAAGCAAACTGACATCCCATCGCTTTCCCCCCAAACAGCAATCTAGGCGGCTCATCACGTTCGGGCTCCGGCTCTCCCCGCGCCTACGGCGGCGGAGCCTACTACCCCGGCGGCGCCGGAGTTCCCTACACAGCGGGCCACAAGACCAAGAAGGGCCTGGGCCCCTTCGTCTTCCTCCCGCTCGCCGCGCTCGCCTTCTTCCCCGGCGTCTGGCTCTGGGGCGCCTACGCTTACCAAGGCGGCCACTACACCTACGTCAACAAGAGCATCCCCAACGCAAACGGCACGCAGATCCCCGTCACCTGTCTCTGTCAGAAGTTCAGCGTGTGCGGCTGCGAGGAGAACCAGGACGACAAGTATTTTAAGGATCTGATCAAGCAGGTGGATAAGGATGGGTTTCCGATGAATACGTCGACGATTAGGGTTGCGACGGTCAACGGTACGCAGAGCATTTATGTTAATGGGACGCTGGCGAATGGGACTACGAATCCGGATCCGAACGCGGAGGGTGCGGCGGCGTCGAATGCGCCGCCGGCATTGTTGAGAGTGGGTGGGTATTGGGTGATGGGGGCCATCGCTGTTGCGGCAGTTACGGTGCTGTGAGGGGGTAGTTGATTTTTATTTTCCTTCTCGCTCTTTCATGACGATGTAATAATGGTTGTGCCTTGGGATGGCGCTCTTTTGTTTTATGGGGGGTGCTTTTTATTTTGGCGCGTGATACCCATTCTTACCATCCTCCTCTCTCTCTTTCTCCCTCTTACATGCACTGCTGATGGATAGACTGCTTTCCTTCTTTCTTTTTCGTTTTCTCGTTGTACAGGAATAGATCACTTTTGGTTTGATGGCACATACGCCTTCGCGTCTGTTCATATTTTTTCCCCATCTTGCCTTCTTTTTTTTTTTCATCGTTGGCGTTTACATTCGGGTATGATTCTTGCTCGACCTCTGTACATACAATACCAAGAACAACTAACGAGTTCCTTAACTGAAAGGATAGCTGAATTATGCCTGGACAGATAGATGATGCTGGCGCGCGCTTGCAGGTTTACCTTTTCTATCTGCATAATAGAGTGCTGGGAAGAGAATAGAGAAAAAGAGAAAGTTTTTTTTATTTGACTCCCCGTTGTCAGTTCAATCCCGATTCTGGCTGAGTAGAAGAAATTATCTCTATTTTGTTTTTTTCCCTTTTGGTTAAGGTTGGGTTTTGGATTTTGGAAGATTGTAATATATATTTTTTTTTTGAGGATTCGATTAATACAAAATATAACGGGAATGCGCAATGAGATTTGACCAAGAATATTGTATTTATACAGGTAGACGTAGAACAAGACGGATGGGATGGGATGGGTGACGGGTGATGGTGCGTGTCGTTTAGTTGAGTTGAGAAATCAAGAGTCCTCCTTGAAGGTTGCTTCGTATCTGTGTGGTGAGAGTTGGTTAGTATATTCGATGATTCCAGGGGATTAAAAAGAAAAAAAGAGAAAGAAAGAAAGAAACCATACCTCTTCCCCCTAAACCCCCACAACCCCCAATTCCCACAAGAAACATCATGCGGATCAACATCATTCAAATCCCACCTCAAACTCCGAAACTTATTCTCCCCAGGCTCCAACAACAAATCTACCTCCCCGCCACACTTGTCCATCACCCACTTCAAATCCCGCTGCATATCCCACTCCGAATACCCCGTGCACAGAATCGGGACCTTGGTCTCCAGCAAATGCGGGATCGTCTCCTCCCACTCGTGCGAGCTGGCCGGATGGCCCAGGCCCGGGTGGAACAGCATGAAGCAGTCGAAATACGGATCGTACGGTGCGAACGTGTTCGCTTGGTGCATGGTGTGGAAGTAATCGACGTATGTGGTGATTTTCATCAGCGCGTGTAGGCGGTCTTCGACGATGCCGCCGAAGGGGTTCGCGGGCGTGCGTTCCGGGAGCGGGAATTCGTCGTCGCGGTTTGCCATGCTTTCCGGGCCGATGAAGATTAGGTTTATGAGGGAGCGCGGGAACATGTAGGAGAGTTGGAGCCACACGTCGCGGGGCAGGGAGGATTCGGCGCGGGCGCCGAGGATGAAGATGCGGACTGGCGGCGCTTTGAGGCGGAGGCCGGACATGTTGGACCCTTCGCCTGATCGGGGGGGGTGAAGGGTGTAACGCAGGGCTATTTGATGTGTTAGTTAGTTGAGAACTACCCCGTCTTTTAACTTAGAGCTAGCTATACATACCACTCAAACTCTTCAACCCCTCCGTCGTCAACCGCCCACCGCTCCGAATATGATACGGACTAAGCTCATGCAGCACACTAGCAATCGTCATCGGATAGGTCAACAGCCTCGTAACCTGCCTCATGCTCCGATCATGATTCACCGCATCAAACTGCCTCGTATACAGAAAAGTATCCCAATTCGTCATATTCACCACATACTCATCCTCCTGCAGGCCCGGGTACGCAAACTCAGTGAAAAACCGCCCGGACCTCAAATCGTGATCGTCCTCGTTAACCTGCCGGATCGTATCGCAGACTTCCATGTGCGCTTCGTAATCATCCATCCAGTGCTCCTCGCAGCAGTATATCGGCACGCCGCAGTCCGGACACTCGAATTGCGAGTTGGCAGGCGGCTGTTGGCTGCTTTCGGTGGACTTGCGGGATTCCGAGTCGTGCGGGGAGGTGGGGACGCGAGTCTGTTGATGGTCTGGGTGCGGGCAGAAGGCATTCTGCTTTATGAATGCGGCGCGTTGGCGGATTTCGGGGGAGGGGGAGTTGGTGTAGGAGTGGAAGAGGTTATCGCGCTGGAGCAAGGGCCGGGCATTGGGGGAGGGTGTGGCCGAAGCACTGGCCGCTGCGGACTTGCTGGCTGATGTTGACGATACGGCTCTTTTGGCTGCTGCATGGATACTGCTACTCGGCCGCGAAGTCGCTGGAGATGCTTGGAGGGCGGAATTGGGGAGCGTGCTGAGCTGCTGGTATCGTCGGCCTAGGTGGGGTAGGCTTCGGGCTCGAATTGAGGGGATATGTGGCCGGATACCTAGGCGGAGTGCTTGCGCACATTTGTGACAGGTGAATTCCATGGCCATTAGAGCTGCTGGCCGGTGGAATGAATGGATTCGCGGGTTTCTATTTCTTAGCCGTGGAGTGTCGTCAA
Organism: Emmonsiellopsis sp. PD_33; assembly: GCA_032988165.1. Taxonomy (NCBI): domain Eukaryota; kingdom Fungi; phylum Ascomycota; class Eurotiomycetes; order Onygenales; family Ajellomycetaceae; genus Emmonsiellopsis; species Emmonsiellopsis sp. PD_33. The sequence goes on from JANTQF010000202.1 coordinate 53,500, forward strand.
AAGTTCAAGGACATTGTTAGCTTCCTTCCGGATCACGTGGTTTCCGGATGCTCGAGAAGTATGATGGATGGGAGACAGAACATGAAATAACTGAAGGAATTGAGAACAAGACTAATTCCAGACTGTGGCTAGTCAAACGACTATTGATATCTATGCCTATAAAACAAATGTGATCCTAAACTTCATGTGCTTCAGCATAACAGGGTCCCGCCAGTAGTTATAATGTATGCATCTAATGCTCAACGACTCAACAACATATTACAGACACCACCTCACCAGAGAAAATGCAGAGATGGTACGGCTGAAACAACGAGTGTCAATTCAAAGCAAGGAACAGCAAAACGCAAGGTAGCAAAAAGCCGCTTTAAAATATATCCTCACAAACAGACCAGTCGCCAGACTCTCTGCTCTTCCAATACCGGCCATTATAAACCCAGTAGGGTTCGCCAGTGATCTCGCATTTGCCCTTCCTGAACCACTTGGGCTCAAACTCTTCGCCTTTGCTCTCCCGCTCTCGTCTCTTCGCTCGCTGCTTCTCCTCGACACGATGCTTTTCGGTTGCTGCAAAGTCGTACTCCCCATCTTCCATTGCACGCTGGTCAGGACGCAGTCTGGTATCAGTGGGAGGGAGATGTGACATTAGATTTTCGGGGAGGGCATTAAGAGTAACCACGAACGGTGTTAGATTGAACGGAATACCAGTGGGGCGGTCATGGCATTGCCATACAAGGAATGCTTGTGCCGATTGTGGTTCCTGGGGAAGGTTATCGTGTGGTGGTGTAATGGACTCCTGGAAGCCGGGAGTATGTCTGGCATAGATTTTGTCGTTCCAGCGGCCCCCAATGCTCCATTTGGTGAATCCGTCACGGTCCATCACTTTGCCAGAAACATGATAGGCAGACGATGCTTTCCAGCCTCGAGGCTTGAAATCGAGGATACAAACTTCGCCAGTCGTCCAGTTCTTGATTTCCATAGGTCCATAGTTGTCCACTGTAGGGCTACCAGTAATGATACCCACGACGGAAGATGTGACCTTTTTCCATGTGTAGAGTTCTTCGCCTCCGGTGATAGGTCGCAGTCTCAAAAACCAGGTACCAAGTGGGTTGATATCGAAGGACTTGCCGTAAAACTTTGACTTCACGGCCGATTCACCCTGAGGTCGCAAAGTCAGAATTTTAGAAGAGTCAACCAATTAGTAGGGGGGAATACGTACAAAATAGTCCCATTTGGCAGACTCAGCCCACGCAGCACCGATCGGAGGATGATGGCTGACTTGTTCAATGAAGAATCGGTATCCTTTATCTGGCCGCACGTACTCGAAAGTTTCTCCAAGTAGAGGATTAAACGGCTTCGCCACACGGCCTATGGTTGACGCATATTCACTAGCAGCAAAGGCGGCAACGTAAACCATACGTTCCATAGAGTCGGCACGATCAGCGGCTAGGTCAATGAGGTCGGTGTACTCCATATCTTCAGCTACACGCTGGAGCAATGAAGTTGGCTCATTAAACGACACGGGCAGGGTCATCTTGGTCATATCTTTGCCAATCATCGATTTCAAAATGGCCTATGTTGCTACATTAGCAATAATTCAACAGCCAGCGAAAGCAAAGAGACAAACTTACCCATAGGGAAATCTTCGGTCGATCATCAGCATCCATCTTAAGCCTCTTGCGAATCGGTTCCTCGTATCCCTGAAATGAAGGTACGATTTCCGAGCGTTTCAATGCTCTAATGTCAGCGTTTTCGTCTTCAGTCTCTGCTGTCTTCTCTGACGGGACTATGATTTCAACCTCCCCAGCATCAACAGCATCAAAGAATTCGTCGTCCTCGTCAGATTCCGTATCCGACAGGTTCGTGAGCTCGGCGATGACAGATTTCTTCCTTGACATATCGTGGCTACTAGTGCGCTCCCGGAGTGTTGGCTTTTCAGCTACTGTTTCCTTAACCACCTCGAGGGCATCCGATATTTGAATGTGAGATGGGCCAGTGCTCATGGGCCGACTCGTGGAAGTCGAACCTTGTTCCAAGGCCTCTCTCAGAGCCTTCTTCGTTCTCTTCCGCTTGTCCTCAGACTCGCCAATCCTGCTCTGGAGCTCTTCATGTTCCTGGGCCACTCGAGCCATGCTATCCTCCCACATCTTGCGGGCGTCTGCTTCTCTATCTAGGCGATATTGCCAGAACGCGTCTCTATCTCTTGATATCTTAAGCAAATCAACGACAAGAGAGTTTAAGCTGCTAACAGCTCCTGCATAGGCAGTCAACGCCTGGTCTATCGAAGGTTCGGAAATTGCGGTTTGCGGGTTCTTCGATTTCTCTGCCTGGAGTGCTTCGGAAACATTGCTCAGCAACTCAAGCTGAAGCATAACAGACTGGGCAGTGATGTTGAAAGCATCCTTGTTTGATGGTTGCATTTCGTGGCTGCTGGCATAATCCCCATAATCGTCATCTTCCGCTTCTCCTTCAATTGTGTTGGTGGTGGTAAGTGTTGGAATCTTAGTGGCATCTAGCTGGGAGAACGCAGAATCATAAGGCCCCGATGAGCTTTCGTCCTCGCCCTGGCCACTATCTGTTCCACCCCTAGACGTTTGCAGACTCAACCGAGACCCGCTATGACTTGGGACGCCAAGGGACGAAGGAGGCGCAAGTTTGCTATTTGATCGCCCAATCATGCTGGCAGTATCACTTTGCGAATCAAGGCCTTGTTTGTCGAACTGCTCCAACTTCGCTTGCCGTAGTGTTTCTGCATTCTTCGTTCGCCGTCGGTCGTCCTCCTTAGCCTCGTCCTTTGACCATTGGATGGCGTTGTTCAAAGCCCAGAACCACCGCTTGGCCTCAACAACATGGTTGGCTTTGAGATGGTACTTGACAGACGATTTCCCTAATATCTCGAATCGGGTTTTGTCCTGAGCATCCATGTGCAAGGTGGCGATGCGCATGTTGATCGCACCGCGGCATGCAGAACCGGCATCATCTGGGTATGTGAGAAAAAGTCAATTGAAATATAGGGAGGGTTGGCGGAGAATCATACCTTGGTGCTTATAATAACTCAAAACTCCATCCTCCAATACAAACCACCTCAACTTATATCCACTAGTGTAGTTGGTCCATTTCTTCAAATACCCTTTCATTTCCCGGGCATCCTTACCACCCAGCGCTGCATCCCCGGAACTAGGCCGCCCAGCAGCCCCTTGTCCGGTTGTGCTTCCCAATATTGCCTTTTCCTGTATTCCACGTTGCGCTATTACGGCAGCCGGCGATTTCTTCACGATGGCCCGGGTTCGATCATCCTTGGTCACATCTTGGGGAAGTTTCCCCTTTCGATCACGTCGAAACGGATCAGCTCCATGCATTAAGAGAATCTGAATCAACTTTGTATCCTTTTTCCTCGCAGCTTCGTGCAACAACGTTCCCCCGGTTATTGAAGTTGTCCGATCCGTAACGAGATCTAAGTTGTTCACGTCTAATATTCCCTCGACTCGCGGCTCAACCAGGAGACGTTCTAGCCTTTCGTAATCGCCCTGTCCAACCAAGCTTTGTACTTCTTTCGTTTTGGCATCCAAGAACAGGGATCGCGCCAGTTGGAGCTGCTGGAAAATCTCGGGAGTGCGCGCAAGGTCGAGTGGAGTCTGGCCGTGGTAATTCGTAGCGGCATCATTGATAGTCGGACGGTCGAGGAGGTCGCGGACGATGGGGACGCGGCCCAGCTGGGCAGCAAGGTGGAGTGGCGTATTACCATCACGATCGCGGGCGTTGATATCGAGATCTGCACTGCTCGACAGCACATACTCGACGACCTGGGGCTCTGCGCATTGTATGGCGAGGTGTAAAATGCTGGTTCCCAGCGCAGCGCTGCCCTGTGTCTGGGGGTCTCCACACTCCTTGATAGCTTTGGAGATGGCGGTTGTATCCCCGCTGCGGAGAGTTTCGAAGAGGCGAAACGTGCGGACGGACTGTTCGATCGACATGGTTGACTTGGGCAGGCCGTCAGATCTGTCTCTAAAAGGCGACTGCTCCTCGGTGGTGTCGTGGGCGGCAGCATTCAAGCTGGATGTGCTGGCCATGCTGACCATACTGGTGGTCTCAGTCCCCGCCTTCAGTCGAGTGGTACGCAGATTAGTCATGGAAGCCGAGTGCGAGTGGGAGGACGAGCGACGCAGGCTTTCGGCGGGAGGCGAGGGCGAGAGAACCGGGCTTGAAGCATGCTGGTCGGGGCTTAAGGTTTCGCAGTCCTTGAGGTCGCTCTTGGACTTGTCGCGGTGCAGCAGGGAAAGCGCCAGCGCGCTCTTGGAGCGTTTGTGGCTATATATGCGAATAGATACGCGGGTAATGGAGTCAGCCTGTCATCCCTGCAGCAAATATACGGCTTTGTTGATACAGCACCAAGGGGGCGCGACGGCGATGTCGCGGCAAACAGAGATAGATGCCAGCAATACAAAGAGCACAAAGAGACGCCACGGTCAAGCTGCTCGCCACAGAGCACACACAGGGTATAAAAATAGAGACCAACAGCTGCAGCATCCTGGTCGCTGGATGTCAGGGCGGGATCACTCACCCTATCTTATCACTCATTTTCCCGGCGGTGGCTTGCTATCGCAGTGGCCGCGAGTGCTATCCGGACGCGGATGGGCGGGGGTCTCCAGGGCCAGCAGCAGGATGGCGAGGAGCACAGAGATGGCGGAGGCGTGTCTGCTGGCTGCTATTTATGCCAGAGGAAGAGGAAGAAAAGCTGGAAACTGGGATGGCGGTGGTGGTGGTGATGGGCGGTGGCTTGGCTGCGGTGGGCGCTGGTTGGGTGCGGCTGGTGGTTGCCCCAGCACGCGTGGATGGACACTGTTGGATATACGGAGTATTGAATATATGTTGGAGATTGAATCCTGCGCTGTGTTTAGACGTATAATTACTTGCTGGTGGTTATTTCTTCCGGGTGATACACTGTCTGAATGGTGGGAGTGCTCCCTCTACAAATATATATCCCGGGTTGGCCTGGTTGACCCCCTTTACTCCGGATGGGAGAACTTATATGTACAGTTTATGCTGACTACCTACCAGCCATCATTCACTCCCACCGGTTGACAAAAGTGGTACAAAGTAGTATATACAAGAAGAATACCTATTTCCCTGCGTGATCAAGACATCTTGAGGGGCAGGACGGATATACAACAGGGAATGATATCTGCCAGCTCCCAACGAACGCAGAAGAAGGCGAGTTTGTGCCATTGACTTCTATAAAGGAGAGCTAGAACTCCATGTCATATAATATACAGCATTCATACCCAAATACATTATCGTAGATTCACCTCTTCTCCCCACTAACCAACAGTGCCACCGACCCCAGCTGCCTCCTCACATCCTCCTTCTCAACATCATGCGTATCCTCCACCTCCCCCCACGTGTCCGTCTGCCACGTAACCTCCAGCGTCGACGCCTCCGCCGCCTTCTCGATCCCAAACTCCCGCCTGCCCTCCGGCTGCAAATGCCGGAAATTCTCACTCCACTCAATCACAAACCGCGCAGCAACCAGCAGACTCTTCGTGGCCAGAACCCCGCGCTCCAACCCTGCCAGTTCGTACGCCGGCAGCCCGTAGACCCAGCCCCGTATCACCTCCTTCGTCAACGCCGGCTGCGGCGTGGGCATTATGCTGTCCTCCTCTAGAGTCGGCGTGATCTCCACGCCCGGCCATGCCTTTGCGGCCAGGAAGTGCATGATGGGCTGTGCGGTGCGCATTTGGATCTGCCGTAGTGACTCGCTGGAAGACTCGTCGGGGTGTGGGTCATGTATATTCTTCTCCGGCGCCCAGGTTAATATCGTATCTGTATCCAGGTATCGCATGACGGATTGCACGATTTCCTTGCGGACCGTGTCCTCGCCGGCGGTGTCTTGATTCGCAATGTCCTGGGCGCGAGCTGTGAGCGAGGTGAGCGGGATCAGGTGGTGTTTGAGCGCCTGCTGGGCGGAGATTAGAAGATCCCATTCGAGCGCAATGGCGTGGGCGAGATGTGGTTTTGAGGCGGGGATGGTGAGGACTTGTTTTGCGGGCGTGCGGACGGGTCGGGAGTCGAGGAAGATTTGGTAGCCCTCTGTATTTATTGTTTATATTAGCCATTTTTCTATCCGATTTGTGCCCAATTGTGCCTTTCAATTGAACCCGCAATCCTACAGAAAAAAAGCTCCCGTGCTAGGGATATTTTTGTTTCTCACCAGGAACCTCTTTAACATGCACATCCTTCCAAAACCTCCTCTTCAACGGCTTTGCTCCCGCCGCCGCTCCCGGCGTCTGCACCGTATTCCCCTGCTGTATGAGCTCCGACTGCTTCCTCCTCCGCTCAACGCGCTCGGCAAAGTCCGCTGATGGCACGGGTGGCTTGGGTGGCGGGCCGCGGACGTTTATGGGATGGGCGACAGCGCCCTTTGCTACCGATGAGTGTACATGGCGGATGCGCGGGCAATCGACTCGTGGCAGGTTGAGGAGTGATCGCGAAGGGAATTGCGGGGGGATTCTGGGTAGTTGGGGTTTCATGGCTGCTGCTGTGTGTTTATGGGGAGGTGTTTTGTTGGTGACGGAGCTTCGACAGAAAAAGATGAGGTTCAAGCGGACTGGCTGGGCGAAAGTCTAAATAATTTAAATGTTAATTTCAACGACAGCTTTGGGCTTGAACTTTGCAACGCGCAACGCTCAACTGGAGCTATGGCTAAAGCAAACGGATATTTCTGATGTGAGAATTGATTTCCCAGCATTCCGACTCTTCAATTATCCCATCCTTCAAGTGTTAAATAATTTCCAGGACAGGCCCCCCGTTGAAGAGACTGGATACATCAGAGCACCACTGAGGGCTCCCTCTACATTGTTAAACAGTGCAATCCATGACCAGCACAGATGTCCCATCAACTTTGTGATAGGCCCATCTAGTTACCGGCTATTCAAGCTACGATTCTCCGCATATCCTGCTTGGTGGAAGCTACACAATCCACTGGACAATGACATACATTCTAGGAAAACCCTCCAAGTTTCTACGGGATAGCTTGCAGAAGTCATACGCCTGTCCGCAATTTGCGCCCGTCTATCTGCTACCCATGGTCTATCATGTCATGTCCGATATCCAACTTCCCGCACATTCCGATTCCATTCCTCGCTTGTTTGAGCTGGGTCGGGTCACCCGGCGTATCGAAATAACTGCCCTAGTTTTGACTGGGAAATACGATGCATGCTTGCGTCTCAGGAATTACATGTTGGATCTTGAAGATTTCGTGAATATGGGGTCCGGCCCTTATGTGAAATACAACGGAGAGGAACTATGTCCACTGACTCCGAGTCTTCTTCTTGCCGTGGTAGTCTTGATGGGCCGCTCTTGTCGGCCCCTGTTATAGAGGGATTGCCGCAAACCTCATCCTGATTCGGCCAGATCAGTACCCTGGCGATTTTGTCTTCTTGTCGATTGTGTGTTGGTTGCTGTGTGGTAGCTGCTGCTGAAGTAGGCTATGCTGTCTCAATTTCACCAATGATTCTTCATTTAAGGGATAAAATGAATGAGTTTAGGTTCAATCCTCTCACATCAGGTAACTGCTGCAGGCTACAATATAATATATGTATACATGCTGCAATTTGAAAGCGCTCTTGAAATAATATCATTGAGATAATCCCAACAAGCTTTTTGGGCTGCACTATCAAAAATGGCACGTGATCCCGCTTGGGTCGGGCTATTTCAAGATTGGAAGAATCAAAACCTCACACAACATCCGCCATTACATTCCATCGTCATCAAACCTCGAGTTGAATTTCTATGAGGAGAAATCTGTCAGGCAACTGAAATTATCATGCGGCTCAAGGACGGCGGGTGGATACCCTCGACCTCCACCTATATTCTGGGGTAATAGGTCAAATCTGAACCACCTAAGTCACTCTATCTCATCGTCATTCGAGATAGCACTGGGGCATAATAGCCTTCTAACAAGGTCGACCCATCTTGCCTCAATCCATCAATTAACGAGCTTGTTCCTGATCCCTTCATGAGATGGGAAATTATAGCCTCTTGTAAGAGCCATGATTGATCTAGCATGTTGAAAGCCTAACACAAACATGCCAGCAGGATCATATGCCCTTATTCCACTGGCAGAGTGTTCATGTTTGTTGTTTCAAGTGACCTATCAGATCAATCACGAAACAACCTCTTTTCCTCACTATTCTGAGCTTCTATCCTAGTTTTGTCTCTCTCCCGCGATAAGCTGAAGACCCTAGACTATTCTGACATACTCAAGGTATACACTGCCTAGAGTATGCCCATACTAGTATGTCAAAAAGGACCCCACCCTCTTTTGAGTACAAAAGTATGGGTCCTAGCGGTGGTCAACGTGCCATTCAAGCACCTGCTTGATATGCTTCGACATCACTGCTATTGGGCAGAACTGTATTTCGAAGACAACCTCAAGGTATTTACTATCCTGAAACAGGTTGAGCCTTCGGACACTAGAGGCCCTGCAGAAATCCGCGCCAAAGAAAAAAGGAGCGATGGATGGAAATGCAAGGTTCCCAGTGGACGCAGCTTGAAGAACTACTCGCCGGGTACGTCTCCCCGGCTATAGTGGCGGCAACTACAGCTGCAGGTACCCAGTCCCATACACTCGCAGGATAGCCGAACTAACTCTTATGCAGAACATAATGCGTCAGCGCAAACTACGACCGACCCTTGGTAGGCTCCTGCCAAATATGGTTACGGGGGAAAAAGAAACGAAAGTCCGCAGTGTGAGAATGGGCTTGGGCAGGCTGATGCATGGATGGCAGACGCGCCCAGAGCCTTTCACGCGGGATAGTTCATATGGATGGATCCCTCGATTGCAGAGTAGTGGGTCATTTATAGGACTCCCGACAGGTAGCCCTACGCAAACTCTACTCCCTCGACGCTCATCCCGGCAACACCCCAATATAGGTGCGTCATTCTGGGTAAGTTCATTTTCCTTTGCAATTAAAACTAATATACAGACAGCCGCCGCTCCCGCGTTGCCTCTCACTCGTCGATCAAGGTCGTCCATTCTAAACGAAAATACGGGTCATGTCCAGCAATAATGGCTACAACAGAGGCGTTAAGCTAGCAATGAGACCAATCAATATCAATAAACCGTCCGATCCTGTTTCCCGCCCTTATGGGACTGGTAGAACCTCCTCTCTTCTTCCCCACGTTGAGAGCAATAAGGACTGAGAAGAACAATAGCTACTGCGCCTTTCCATACCCTACCACAGAACTGACCAGAAAAATAAAGAAAAACTTGGGTCGCTGGCGCCATACACGGCTCGCTTCCACATCCCTGATCGTTTCCGCCTTACTCGCATACAAATATTGTACATACGTATCGTACATCCCTGGGAAGTGAGAGGGACCGAGCGCCCTAGGAGCCAAGGAACATATGCCCGAAAGAGTCGATCCACATCTTTCTCTTGCTCCCTTCTCGTTCCCTGCAGCCACGCCAATATGTTCTATGCAAGGATCCTCGCGCATATACGATGCGATGTCTCGCATGAGGAGCGTTAAGGTGCTGTGGGGCCCTTCCTGATTTGACTTTTGCGGGGAGCGTGTGGTGATTAGGGAGGTCTACATATGGTGCTAAATCGTGCGCATATTTTTGAATAAACTAAACGCGGCTGAGAGAGTGGCACGCACATCATACTCACCTGCGCACGCACAGACATATGCATCGGCATGCCGGGTCACTTATTCGTGGCTGCGTTCTGCCGTTCGTTTGCTGAGAGAGCGTTAGTTTCCCTTTTCCTTTCGAGCTTACCTTGTTAACCCCTGCTGCCTAGAAGTCTGGAACGCGCCCAAAAATGGCAATGGAAATTTCTACATAGGTACTGATCTTAGCAATGTAGAGTATATGTATTATGACGGTGATGTAACTAATTGTCTTGGAGTGTAGATGCATTGATGACGTACTCCGCGTACCTGCTCTGCGTCACTATACCAGGGCAACCCTGCCCCCCCCCCCCCTTTTTTTTTTTGGGGGGGGGGGGGGGGTTGATTAAGATGGGGAGAAGTTAGACTTGCACTGGGCCATAAATCTTGTCGCAAGAGTGGAGTTAAATCATGTCACAGTGTTTTAAAAACTAGAAAAATCCAGTTATGAAAAAAAAAAATAAAAATCAAGACCCGCATAGTCGAAATTACACAGGCAAAAAAAAAAACGAGTATGACAAGGAAGGGACAAG